>JAXBDA010005344.1:0-24859 GCA_036023075.1 Gaultheria prostrata
CCTCTCCTCTCATTTGAAGACTACTGCCTCTCTCTCTACTCTCCCCTCACTTCCAGTAGTTCAACTCCCTCTCTCTCTCTCACTCTAAACGTCCAAAGCCTCCCTCATTCACCCACACTACTCAAAATCCGTCAAAATCAAACCCAAATCCACCCTCAAGTCTTGTAATTAGCTATATTCACCCACACACTACCAAAACCAAACTTCAAACCATTTTAAAACACTTAAAAACCCACTGTTCTAGTACCAAAATCCAGTCAACAACTCCAAAATCACATATTTTCACTTTGATCAAGTCCAAAAGGTAGAAAACAAGGAAAATCAACTCATGGTCATAATCTGAGGGTGACTAGTAAGTGTAAGTGAGTTCCTCATACTCACTTTATACCTACAAAGTCCAATAACACGTTGTTAAGCTTACAAATTTTCTGAGCTGATCGGCCCTTGGGCGCCAAGGTCACCTTGAGCGCCCAAGGTCCCAGCAGCCTATTTATTACTGTTTTGCTTTGATAATCTTTTGGGGTGTTTGGTTGCTTTAATCAGTTACTAGTCATCATAATATGCAATATTAATGTCTTGTGTAAGCTCTGATCATCTTCAAATCATCATCAAATGAATTTTATTTGGTTTTGTTCATATTTGAAAGAAGAAAATGTGGTTTGTTGATATTTGTCAAGTGAAAGAACATGAAAACCAACATTTTTCAAAATGATCAGAAGCTTGTAAGCTAAAAGAATGTCAAGAGCAAAGCAGGGAAGAAAATAGAAACATGCAAGCCAAGGGACAGCTTGAGCGCCCAAGGTGTCTCTTGGACAGATTACTATTTTGTTCTTTTTAGTTATTATCATGCTATTTATTTCATCTAAGAAGGGTGTGTGTGTTGTTTCTTTTATTTATATCCTGTCTATCTCATTCCTTTCAAGCTCTTACTTCATATTTTTCTTTGTTTATTATGAATAATCAATTTAATGAGCCATAAAACTTGTTTATTGCTCATGGATCATACCTTTCATTCTTCTTCTACTGTTGAAAATCATTGTTCAAGTGTCATTTGGTGAAGAGGTTATGAATACATGAGTAATAAAACAAAAAGAGATTGAAAGTAAGTGAGAACCAGGGATCACCTTGGGCGCCTAACCTCACCTTGGGCGCTCAAGGTGGTATCTGAGCAGTGCATGTATTTCACTCATTCTGTCATAATTATTGCTATCTCAAGTGTGTATGGGTTCACCTCCGTTGCTTATCAATTTCTTGTCAGTTCTTCTTCTCTCTCAATTCAAACTCAATCTCATCTATGGATTTTTCTTAAAGCTAAACGTTCAAAAATCCATGTTTTTGTTTGATAATCACTTTTGAATGCCTTGTTGAGATTCTGTTATGGATTTATGAGTTGAAAATCAGTCTTGAAGATATTTATGATCAAAGCAAGGCATTCTTGAAATCAGAAAACAAGAGTTAAACTGTTCGATTTGAGAGACCAAGCCCTCAACGATTTGTTTTCTATGAATGGTGTTCCTAATACTCTGAACATATTTGTAAATGTTGACACCCCTACTCCATGTCAGGTAGTTAAGCCTCATGAGGTGGATATAGTAGATGTAGTGGCTGTGGTGGATGTAGATGAAAACCACGATAGGGAGGATTTTGAAGATGACTTTGTCATAGGTTATAGTGATGAGGATGATGTGATGATTGGTTGCTGGGTATGGAAGATGATGTTGGGGGTAGCCTTATTAGTGTGACCAATGTGGAAAATGATGATGAAGGACTTAGTGACTATCAATCAGGTGATGATGGGGGCAATAACTCTAGTGGGACAGATGATGAGGGACTTGGGGCTGGGTTTGATACAAGTTATTATGCCAAAGAGCCATATCTTGACTATGAGGGAGAAGTAGTGTTGGAGGAGAACATGATCTTTGCTGATGTGGATGCTTTTAGGGCCCAGATAAGAGACTACATAGTAGAGAAAGGGTTTAAAATAAAAAGGGATAAAAATGAGAAGGGTAGGGTGACTTCCCATTGTGATTTTAAAGGCTACCCTTGGAGGATCCATGCTTCTCCACTTCCTGATGGTATAACCTACTAGATTAAGAAACATACACCTGAGCATACTTGTTCTAGGGTTAACCAACATCAGGATGCAACCTCTACTTGGATATCAAAGAAACTTCTACAGGATTTCAAAGAGAACCCTCAACTTGATTTGGATGGCATGCAGGAGAAATTGAACATTAGGTATGGAATTGAGGCATCTAGGATACAATTGTATAGGGCTAGAAGGAAGTGCATGGATGTGCTTGAGGGTAGTCATGGTGGGCAATATAAGCTTCTTCCAACCTATGTTGTAAAGGTTAGGAAGACAAACCATGGAACTTTGTTCAAAATGCAGTACAGTAGGCCTGATATCTCCCAAAATCCCATATTTATAAGGCTGTTCGTATCATTTGAAGCTATGATTAATGGATTTCTGAATGGATGTAGGCCTTTCATAGGGATAGATGGCTGTCACCTTAAAGGTCCTTATGGGGGTGTCCTTATTTTTGTTGTGGCATTAGATGGTAACAGTGGGTTGTTTCCTTTGGCAGTGATAGTGGTGGAAAGTGAAAATAATGACAGTTGGGGGTTTTTTCTTGATCACATTCAGACCATAATTAGCTCTACTAGACAGAACAAGGCTTGGACCAATATGAGTGACCAACAAAAGGGGTTGGATAGGGTTGTTGAAAGGTAACCTGAGGCATCACACTGATTCTGTGCTAAACACTTGTATAACATTTTCAAGGAAAAATTCCATGGGCTTCTTCTAAGGAAATTTTTTTGGTATGCTGCTAGGACCTATAACCAAAGAGAATTTAATGAACATATGGCTGCAATTAAGGAGATAAACACAGAGGCACTGTGAACTATAATTTAGGAAAGTTTAATGTTAGGAATAATTTAGGGTTTTCAATTGTTAGGTTTCAATTAATTTGTTTCCTTTTATGTTATTAGGGTTTTCCTAGGGTTAATAGGATTAGTTTGTTTCCTTTTATGTTATCAGTGTTTCCTTTTATGTTATTAGGGTTTTTCTAGGGTTAATAGGATTAGCCTATACAAACCACCTTCATCAGTTGTAATTGTCTAAGCTTTTGCAATGTAATAAGAAAGTACGTTTGTTTGGTTTGGTAGTACTACGTTTGTTTTCTTCTCTTTCATTAGAAAGTTCACATGGTATGAGAGCCATAAGATCTAGGCATATGGGATATTCGCTTGCCGGCGGGCGGCTATGCCTTACCGCCGTCCGTCGGGCACTCATCGCAACTGTTCATGGAGCACTGTTCATCGAATGCACTATTAACAAGTATTGTTCATCATCAAAGTTTCCCTCTATTTCCTCCTATTTGCATTGGCAATTTGGCATCTATTCAACATTGGTTCTTCCTCTGCTTCGCATCTGGTCGGCATCGGTTCTTCTTCCTTTGCGCATGTTCTTGTTTTTGCAACCTCTTTGCATTGTTCAGCATCTTCGCAGTAGTAGATTCGCATCAGTTGTTCGCAGAGTTGATTCGTAGCAGTTGTTTTGCAGTAGTTTATTCGCATTAGTTGTTTCATAGTATGAGTTGCAGTAGTTTATATCCAGTGGCATTGGTATTGGCATCGGTATTGGCATCAGTGGATTTGCAGTAGTTTCTTTGCAGTTGTTATCTCCTTGGCGAACTCACGATGCTTCGCATCATGAGTTTGAAGGGGGGGGGGGGGGGGGGAAGTATAATTTAGGAAAGTTCAATGTTAGGAATAATTCAGGGTTTCCAATTGTTAGGTTTCAATTAATTTGTTTCCTTTTATGTTATTAGGGTTTTCCTAGGGTTAATAGTATTAGTTTGTTTCCTTTTATGTTATTAAGGTTTTTCTAGGGTTAATAGGATTAGCCTATCTACACCACCTTCATCAGTTGTAATTGTCTAAGCTTCTGCAATGTAATAAGAAAGTACGTTTGTTTGGTTTGGTAGTACTACGTTTGTTTTCTTCTCATTCATTAGAAAGTTCACAGGCACATGATCATTTGGCCAAGCTTACTGTGAGCTCATGGGCAAGGCATGCATTTGATGAGAGAGTGAGGTCTGATCACATCACAAATAATGGGACAGAGTCATTCAATAATTGGCTTTGGCCCTCTTAGAGGAATGCCAATTCTTACCATGTTAGAGGGGATAAGGTGCAAAGTGATGTCTAGAATCCAAACTAGGTATAAAAAGGGGTGGCATGGAAGGATGCTATAACAACAAACACTAAGAAACTTTGCACCAAAATTCAGAGGTTTTCAAGGCATTGTAAGGCAAAATATTGTTGTGGGACAGAATATGATGTAATGGACAATGGGGTGAGATACTTGGTTGACTTGGGGAGGATTGAGTGTGTTTGTAGGCAGTGGCAGATTTCTGGGATTTCGTGCAAGCATGCAATGGCTGCAATAGTGAAGGATAAAGAGAATGTAGAAGACTATGTCCACTCATATTTGTCTAAGGACATGTACCTGAGAGTACGTGGGAGAATGATACACCCAATCCTTGATCATACAATGTGGACAATAGTCCCAGGGTCAACTGCCACCCCTTAGGAGATTGTCAGGTAGGCCAAGGAAAAATAGGAAAATAGCAGATGAACCTGAAAAAATAGGGTAAAGGTCACAAACTGTTAGGTGTGTGGTGCAAAGAGTTTGGGCATAACAAGAGAACTTGTCAAAGAGGACCAACAAGGGGCAGAGGTACAGGAAACAGAGGGAGGGGAAACAACACTTCAACTGGGATTAGTGGTATTGGTGTTGGTAGTGGTTGTAACATGGGTGAAACCTTTTCTGCAAGTAGAGGATGGGGCAATAGCAAGGGGAGGGACATTACCAGAGGGAGGGGAAGCACAACCACAAGAGGGAGTAGCAGAGGAAGAGGTGTAGCAGAGGAAGGGCTAGTAGCAGGGGAAGGGGAAAAAACACAACAGCGGCACCTCAAGTAAGAAACAAACACTCTGTAATTTAATTCTTAGTTGTGTAATTAATTTCCCAAGCTTTTAAGTTATTTTTTTCATGTTCTTAATTTATGTATTGGCAATAAAAATAGGGAAATGAAGCTGGTACCTCACAGACACAACCTTCACAGTGTGTTACTCAAAGCCAGTCGTCAAACTGGGCTATGTTCTAAGTGAGTTTCCAGTACCTGTATAGGGGAAAGTTGATTTGTTTCCAATGTATACAGCTAAGTGTTCCATTTTTTGTATGCACATGATCATGAACTTTGGAAGTACTTTTGTGAGCTGCATGAACATATTCAAGGCTCATTTGTTTAGTATATGCTACGTATATGATAGGGTAATGTATATGGCTTAATGTATAGGGGAAATTAGGGACATTTTTTGACAATATCAGTTAACATTCAGTTTTTGCGGCCCTGGGTTGGATAACATCTTTTGTGGATAGCATCTTTTGTATAGCCCTCTTTTGGATGACTGTAATGACTATAATAGGACAAGGTAATTTGGATAGCCCTTTTTTGGATGACTGTAATGACTTCAAAATGGATGACTGTAATGACTATTCTGTGACAAGTTAATTTGGATGACTATAATATGGATCTTTGCACATGGCGGCAAATACATTGACATTTCCTAAAACTTCATTTCCATTACATATGGCATTTCATTAACCTTCATCTCCTTACATGTTGTAGGGAAGGTCAGCAGTTTTACTAAATGACCTCCCAATACCGTGATGACAAGTGTCATCCGTCACCGCGTGACACGTGGCACCTGCGCGCGGCATCAACCGCCATGGACCACTAGCGCGGGCTATCCCTCGTGGTAGCACCTGATCGCGCGCTCTCAAAGCCCGGTTAGGGAAGACATATCTTCATAGCCCTGGGCCATCCGTATATGGAGAAAAGCCCATGGGTTTCATGACTGGTGCGGCCCATATAAATGAGCAAGAACGCGAGGAACCAGTCCATGTTTATCCCAACTAATCATACTTGCTCTGGTCTGGAGGCAGGACCCGAGGGGCCCCTTGATGCTTGGCTGCGGTATAGGCACAACCGAACAGGTCATGACCTTGCCCGTACGGGAATAAAGGGAGATCTTGTGGTTTGGTGGCTATAAAAGAACAAGAGGCTTTCTGTGCGAGGGGTGGAGTAGCGTGCCCGAGTAAGCCACACGGATCAGCCGCGCGATGGGTGACGTCACCCGCGCAGTCAGGATGTACGGAGGGGACACGTGCTTTCATAATATAGGACGATGACCTGGCGCCAGATCATTGGCTCAGGTTGCCTATAAATATTAGACATTCCCTCACATTCCCCGGATGGATTCTAGGGAGAGAAAGTGGATAGTCACTTATTTTGGAAGGAGAACATCCTTCCCAGTGAGATCATTCCATTCTCTGGACCATCTGGGGCTGCCATAGACTAGTCTAAGTGCTATCTTCTGCCTTAGTCTCTTTTGTACACTCCTGCTCTGTTCTTCACCCTTCCTCTTGATCACTCTATTCCCTTTTCCGTTGTATATTGTTAATCATTCTCACCTCTCCAGCTCATCCATCAAAGAACCTCTCTTACAACAGGCGACTCTGCTGGGGAGGTAGTTTGGTTAATGGTAACACAAGGAGCGGTCTTCAAACATTAGGAATGGCAGCTCGCAACCCAACCAATATCGACGATCTAGTTCATAACGGACCACCTTTCGTGGAGGATGCTACTTCCAGTCAAGCTAGAAACAACGACGGTGGCGGTGGTAACCATGGTGACCCTCCTGTTAACCTATTTCAGACCATGCAAACCGGCATCGCTCAGATGCAGGCCACCCAGATGCAGCTTCTAACAGCTATTGTAGGCCTCATGGAGGTTATCACAGCAGCCCTGCCAAGGGCACTACCAGCACAGGCGGCTCAGCAGAGCCATGCGGGGGTTGGACCAAATGCACCAGTAGCACCTAGGGCCGAATAGGCCCAAGGAGCTCAGGGTGCAGGTCCTGCTGGTGGTAGCCCACAAACCTTAAACCTGGTGAACAACCAAGCCCACGTTGTTCCAGCGGCTCAGGCCACTGGAACAGGTTCAGTTCACCAACAGGGAGGCAATGGCGACAATGGCTTATGCCAAGCTGTTACCATGGCAGATGTTCAAGCTCTTTTCCAAAAAGAAAAAACCAGAGCAACTCTACCCTCCCTACCCAGCCTTGATATCCAACCATCCTCCAGATGCCGTACCCCGAAGGGTATACCCCCCTGAAGTTTGTCGAATTCGATGGCAAAGATGGTAACGCGCAGGAACATGTTGTCAGATTCACGGAAACCTTAGGGGCCTACTCAGGGGATTACAACCTCCGCCTGCGCGAATTTTCCAAGTCCCTCACAACGCGCGCGTACACGTGGTATGTCAATCTTACACCTTACTCCATCACCACGTGAGAATAAATGGTGAACCGCTTCTACACCAAATTCTTTCAAACGCGTGAACGAGTAACAAGTTTATCGTTGGTTAAGGAGGTGCAAGGCCATAGTGAGGAAATAGTTGACTACATTAAGCAATTCCAAGATCGCGCGGCGGATTGCCTCGAACCTGTAGATGAAGAGCACTTAGTGGAAATATGCACGGGCGGCCTTGTGCTTGAGTTCCAGCCATACCTTGTCAATGTCAAAATTCAAACCTTCTCCGCACTACTAGAGGCCGCGTACAAATTAAGGTACACTATCGTGCGCGCCTCGTGCGGCACCCAGAGTAGCTGGAAAGGCAAGAAGCCTCAGTCTGTTGTCTCAGCTGCAACTTCCACTCAACCTTCGCGCAAGTCGCAAGGGGGAAGAGGCAACAGAAATGGCAGCGGGGCTTGGAAGAAGCAAAAGACCTTCAAAGATGCTCCCGCAACCCCAGACTACCTTTGCAGCATTGACGAAGTGAAAGAATTGGTTAAAGAATGGATAGCGGACGGGGAGCTGATATTGCCAGAAATCGAAGTACCACCCTCACGCGCAGACAGGGAGAGCCCAAAGTACTGTATGTACCACCGCCACACGAAGCACCCAACAAGCGAATGTTGGATGCTGAGGAGGATTTTCAAGAAGAAGCTGGACAGCAATGAGCTGCGTATCACGACCAAACCTCAAGACGAGCGCACGAATCCCTATCCCAAACATGGGACAACCAATATGGCTGAATGTTTTGACTTTATGTGGGACAGAGATGTACGACTATGAGAAAACATATGGCTATGAGGAGACTTACGACTACAAAGAGGTCTATGGCCATGAGGAAGGTTATTGCTACCAAAGAACGTATGGACACGCGGATGATGAGGAATACGAAGAAGACGAGTACTATGAGGAGGCCTAAATGACGTCTTTTTATGACGAGATTGACGAAATCACGGGATACGACGCCCAGTGGTAGCCACTCCCGATCCAGAAAGTGGGGTAAAGATCCTCCAAAACAGCTCGAAGTTCAGGATGTTCTTTGATGGCATGGGATTCTCTACGCGGGCTAGACTTGAGATGACCAAAGCGATAGTGGCCATTGCGCAGGAAGGCCATGAGGCCTGCGCTGCGGAAGGGGGGTTCATCCCTAGAACCATCAAGGCTGACTCCAACACCATTTTCTTTTCCGATGCTGATAAGAGAGTCCAGCACTCGCATAACAGGCCACTATACGTAACCGCATATATCAACGACGTGGAGCTTAGGCGTGCTTTCTTGGACGGTGGAGCCTCTATCAACATCATGCCACTATCCACACTGCGAAAAATCGGGCTGACGGAGGAGAAGATGGTCAAATCGTTCATAGGAATCATAGGGTTCCACGGGGACAGAAAGGATTCACTGGGCTACGTTATGGTCAGTCTTGCGGTCACACCCATCCGCGCGGCTACAAAATTCCACGTCATCGATGCAGAGATGAATTATCACATCATACTCGGAAGAAGCTGGATGCACCGATACGCGGCTGTCCTGTCCAGCTACAACCAATGTCTCAAGGGCATTTGGACTGGCAAACAAGTGACGATAGGGGGATCGGAGAGGCCATTTGAGGCTTGCGAGGTCATCTCTCTGACACAGTATACTTCACCGAGCTCTAGGAAGCCTCCAACGCGGTCATTACCAAGCCACTTGGGGTAAAGCTCCCCAACTGGGAAATCTTCAAGAGGGACGAAGGGGTGTCGGCGAGCCAGCCGTGCTCACCAAAACAGAAGGAAGGGGTACCCACGAGCAAGCGGAACCCGCCCACAGCAAGCGCTTCAGGACCCAGGAAAGTCACAAAGGTGCAAGAAGGTGGCAGGACTGTCTACTGTCTATGACGGGGCGGCGGGCCAGACAGCCAACCCGAGGCGTCCGACCCGCGATGCCTAGAGGCTGAGGGATTAGAAGAAAAAGAAGAAATTCTAAGTCCAATAGAAGGTAAACCAGTGGAAGAGGAGGAGGTCGTGAAGCCGGAACCCGTGCCTGAGTGTATGCAGGACGGCCCAAAACCTCAACCTGAGGTTTTGGAAGAGGTTAACCTAAGAGTTGGGGAAGGAAGTTCGAGGCCCGTCTTCATCAGCGCGGCGCTCGAGAGTGGCTTCAAGGGAAGGATGATATCACTATTACAGCGATATAGCGACATATTTGCGTGGCACTACGAGGAGATGCCGGGGTTGGACACTGGGTTAGTGTCTCACCACCTGAACGTGTTCCCTAACTCGAAGCCGGTCAAGCAAGCTCAGCGCAAGTACCAGCTCGATTTGGAAGAAAAGATCAAGGAAGAAGTTGAAAAATTGAGAAAGGCAGGTTTTATTCAGCAAACTCAGTATCCGCTTTGGCTTGCTAACATAGTGCCTGTGAAGAAGAAAAACGGTCAAATCCGAGTATGTGTCGATTTCCGCGACCTTAACAAATCTAGCCCAAAAGATGAGTTCCCACTGCCCCACATCGATACGTTGGTCGACGCGACGGCAGGCCATCAGTTATTTTCCTTCATGGATGGGTTCACCGGGTACAATCAAATCAAAATGGCCCCAGAGGACGCGGAGAAGACGGCTTTCAGAACCCCGTTGGGAAACTTCTACTACACTGTAATGCCATTCGGACTCAAGAACGCTGGCGCCACGTACCAGCGCGCAATGACAGCGATCTTTCACGACATGCTGCATCACATTGTTGATGACTTGGTGGTAAAGTCCAAAGAAAAGTTCGATCATCTGGAACACCTGAAGTTGGTATTCAAGAGATGCAGGAAATTCAACATGAGAATGAACCCCCTAAAATGTGCGTTCGGGGTTGCGTCAGGAAAGTTCCTAGGATTCCTTGTCCACAGACACGGAATCGAGGCAGACGAAGCAAAGATCATATCTATAGTGGAAATGCCTCCACCCCACTCCCAAAGAACCCTAAAGAGATTTCTTGGAAAGGTGTCCTACCTGCGAAGATTTATCCCTGCCTTGGCGGAAATCTGAGCACCTTTCAATGATCTACTGAAGGGAAAAGCAAAGTTTGAATGGCGTGCGGATCATCAGTAGGCCTTTGAAAGGGTCAAACCTGTGTTGGTTTCCCCGCAAACTATGATCGCGCCGCAAAAGGGCAAGCCTCTAATCCTCTACCTGACGTCCACCCCAAGATCCATTGGGGCCCTCCTTGTGCAGGACATCGACGGAACCGGACATCGACGGAACCGAACGGCCGGTATACTATATTAGTCGAAAAGTACATGGGGCTGAAGAACGATACTCGCCTGTTGAGTGACATTGTCTGGCATTAGTGTTCACAGTGCAGAAGCTCCGACATTACTTCTTATCCTTCAAAATCCACATTGTCACCAGAAGTGACCTAGTACGATACTTGCTCTCACGGCCAGCTCTCACGGGGAGAGTGGCGCGATGGCTCCTCGCACTAGCGGAATTCAAGATCTCTTGTCTTGCGCCCCGCGCAATCAGGTGTCAAGCTCTGGCCGATTTACTAGCACAATTCCCAAGCGGACAATGTGAACCAATCGAAGAAGCCCTACCAGGTGACGGTTTTGAAGCATTAGCGGCCATAGACGACTGCGTGGCGTGGACGCTAAGCTTTGATGGGGCCGCAGGAGGAGGAATAGGTGGCGCAGGAATAGTTTTACAAAGCAGCAATGGTCAGTGCGAGTGCCTGGCATACAAATTGGCGTTCCAATGCTCTAACAACGAGGCAGAATACGAGGCACTGATCTTGGGGCTCTTGGCAGCCATCACCAAAGGAATAAAGGTCCTCAAAATTGTGGGAGATTCAAAGCTCATTATACTACAAACTGAAGGCCAGTACGTGCTCAAAGGGCCTACCTTAGCTCCGTACAGGGCCACCGTGCAAAAGCTGATGCAGCGATTTGAGAATCTGGAAATTGTCCACAAGCCGAGATCTGACAATAGATTCCCCGACGCGCTGGCAACCCTCGACGCAAAGATGGAGATCGATGAGGACGCCATTGCAATTGAAATTGTGAAGAGAACGAACTCATCCGTTGTAAAGCAAATGAATGAAGTGCGCGTTGTAGGGGAGTGGCAAGAAAAAATCATAAGGCAATTAACAATTGGAGAAGGCAACTTGGCCATGTCGGAAGTTGCGCAAATTACCATGGTGGGGAAGCAGCTTGTAGACGCCCCAATTTTGATGACTTGTGTATCCCCAATGATGATAGAGATCAAAATATGCCTCGGAAGCTTTGGAACAATGCTCTTTGTACTCGAAACCCAAAGAAAAATTATTGAACACAAGCCATACCCTACACCATCTTCTAGTACATTAAAAACCCTATTTTTTGATATATAATATGTCTCAATCCGTTTTGAAATGAGGGAGATATGAGGATTTTACCAAAACAACTCTTTTTCCGACCACCTGAGGGTAAAATCATCATACCTTTTGATGTACATATAATTTTTCTTCCCAACCATTGGGTTAGAAAGTAGACTTATCAAGCTTTCCAACGGTACCAACCACGCGCAAAACGGAGTTCGGTAGCACCCGGGGCGGCCCTTTGAAGTTTGGCCTGTTAACAGTGCCGCGCGGACACCCAGTTGCACTACACGGTGCAACGGTGTGCACCGTACGGTGCACTTTTGAAAAGTTCAAAAAAAATTCCACTTCTACCGTACGGCACACATAGTTGCACCGCGCGGTGCAATTGTGAACACCGTACGGCACCTGTACTTCAGCGCGAATTCAGCAAATTTTCAGCAGCTCAAAACACGCTACGAATCTCATCATTATTTCGTGCAAAGAGGAAAGGCTACCCCGTAGCTCGACATCTTGCCATGAAGAATCTCGTTCGCGTGTGAAATCATCCAAACCCGTCGCCTATATAAGCCGTTGTCCGGCCATGGTGAACGAGGACAGAAAATTTTCAACAGAGAAAGAACCTCCAGAAAAAATTTCAGAAGAAACACTCTCCTTCCTTGAAGCTTTGTTGCCACTCCCTTGCTCTGTCAAAAATCATAATTTCCAGTCTCTAATACAATCGGTTCAAAGGGGTTTGTTTCCAACCGAAACGTTCCGAGGTAAAAATCCGTGCTTTCGTCAAAGCTATAATGGCTTAAGCTCTCTGAGGGTTTCCGTTGGATTTGAGGAGAGTTTTATTACTCTTCTTCGAATTCAGAAGAATGGTTTTCAATAAACACAAATCTCTCGAATGTGTATTTCGCAATGATTATCCGTTGTTGTGAAAGTACCATCTTTGCGAGGAGGTACATCACTTTCATTTCTATTTCCCTAGAATGATGATTTTCAGCAAAGGAAACCCATATTTTGAAAGAAATCTTTGATTCTTAATCTTTTGTCAAAAACAAATTTTTTTGAAAGCTTCAGTTACCAATTGTGCCGTGCGGCACAAACTCTCCACCGTGCGGCGCAACCAAGTGAGCCATACGACACAATTGGCAGAAATCAAACCCATGCTTTGTTTTCTATATTTTCGTATTTCTTTTTATTATAGTTACCCCCCTGTTATTTCATTGCATTACCATTATGTCTTGTTTATTTCCTTTTATTATTATCATGTCCGTTTAATGTTATTCGTTGTTTGATTAAAGTTTTGCAATAAGACGTTTTAAGAAAAATCCCACAAATATTTAGTAAAGACCGGAAAATCCGGGCACGCGGGGTGCTTTTTCAAACAAAACCTTCCCCGCGGGTAACCTGGCTGCTGAACCCAAATCTCTATTTTTCGCAGACCAAATCCTTTTTCAAACGGTAAAAGAGTCATTATTTTTCTAAACGGTTTCTCGGGTACCTAACATTTTCCAAAAATTAAACCCCGGGTGGCGACTCTACATTTTCTTCTTCCCTAAATCGCTCCTTTTTCAAAACATTCAAAAAGCGTGGGCGGTCAGTCCACAAAATGGCAACTCTGTTGGGGATCAATATTTTTTAAATTAATCTTTATTTTGACGTTTTACACTTGTAAAACAACCCTTGAAAGCTTGACACAACGTACATGCTTCGCGCTGTCAAAGAAAGGAATGATGTCAGGGTGAGAACCCGATCAATCCAGACTGGAGCTTTTCCGGTTGTTTGCCTGGGTAAAATTTCAAGGTTTTGATTAATTTAAAAAAAAAAAGCGAGCCAAACTTGAAAAATATTTGTGGGATTTTTGAAAATATTTTATTGTTAAACTTTTGCATTGCACGTGCATGGTTACTAGCCCCGCCGCTGCGTCTTGGTTACCCTACCCAGCTTTCTGGTGTTAGGACATCCCAGGATTCTCGGCAACCTTTGACGATGATGGGTCAGCCTGCCGTTATTACCCTTGCCACGTCAGTATTTTGTATAAAGGGGAGACAAATATTGGCTCTAGTCTGAGGAACCCCCTAAACCAAAACCGGCCTCGGCATATAGATAGCCATAGAACCTTCCAACCTACGACAGGGCCCACAGGGTAGGATTATGTAATATATCCTGCTACTTGTTTACTGCTTTCGTATATCCTGCTGGCATGCTACCTGTTTACCATTTTTGCACATACTATGCTACCTGTTTACCGCTTTTGTATATACTGTTATCATTTTGCATGCACACACTTTAGCATAAATCTTTTGGTCAGTCAGACCTTGAATTGTCACCTTTCCCGCGGTCTTAAGAGGTTGCCCTGCCCGATGAAAAGTCGTGTATTTTAATGCACGTTGTTTAAATCGCATAGTCCTTAGGAAAATGAGACTAGGATGATCAAGATGGCCTAAAATCTTCAATAAATTCTCATCAGCTTAAGAATAATCAACCCCATTTATGAGGATGCTTATTCTAGTATCCTGATGAGAGATTATTTAAAGAACTTAGTCCATTTTAAGATTTTTCCAAAGTCTTGTTTTCCAATTCAAAGGATACACCGTCAAAAGAAATACTGAGGATCGGGGTAGCCTTTTTGAGACCGTTTTCCTTTATCCAAACACCTCCAGTGTCAGCCGTGCTTGAACGGCTTCCTGTTATCCAGTCTAACCTTAAACATTTATCCAGATTTCAACAGCCTTATTGCTTTGTCTTGGATGGTCATGAAAATTGATTGGCTCTGGTTCCAACACACGGGAACATAACCTACCGAGTAACGACCTACCCATGGCTGTTGAAAACACCTGTTGAGACTTAGGGTGACATACATGATGACACACGCATAACATTCTCCTTTTCAAAATAAAATAAATAGGGACACTCCTGAGTTCAATTTTGCTTTACTGTCAATTCTCAGCCGTCAAGCCAAACAAGGAAACCTTACCACTTGAAGTCAAGGATTAACCCGACCCAAACCTCAGATCATCCCGCCAACCGACAAACATGGATGTTCAGGCTGAAATCAAGGAACTGAAGAAAGCTGTGGACAACCTAGGCGACCAAATCACTCAGCTCATGGTCATGGTGCAAGACATTTGTTACCATATCCCACCAATCGAAGAGAACCCCAAGTGACCCAGAAAGAGCCTGGAAATGGCCGCAGCTTTGGCTAGAATTTCTGAATTAGATGAATCTGTCTTGAAAGAATTCAAACCCTTGGCTGTGAAAATTCCATTGGCATCGGAGATCTGAAAATGCACCAGCGGGACATCAAAAAGGACAACCCTGCAGATATCGCCTCCAGCTCCACAAGCAACAATTCCCAGACCACAACCCGAAGCAACAACTCTAAAAGAAACTTTCACCAATTCCCTACCTCCCTTGTTACCGTTTGCAAAAGCCTTTTTGAAAGTAACTCTCTCAAACCTCTCGAACCACCCAAAGAGCTTCCCGCAAACTATAATCCAAACACCTTCTGTATCTACCACCAGATGCCTGGTCATCACACCAACAATTGCCTCCACCTTAAACACAAAATCCAGGACCTCATTGACAATGAAACCATCCCAACTCCGCTCGAAGAGCCCATAACTTTCTCTTACCAGATACCTGAACACCAACAAAACTCCCACTCCACAAATTATGACCCCAACCATGCCAAACCAACCACCAGAGTCACAACCCAAGTCAACCATCTTCAAAACCAACCAAGAACCCTCTCCCAGTTCTCCACACCTCTGTCTTTGGTCTATGAAGAACTCCTCAAAACTGGCCATATCAAACCACTCCAACCAACTCCTCTACCTCAGAAGCTCCCATCTTACCATAACCCAAATGCCTTTTGTGCATTCCACCAGATGCCCGGTCATGCTACCAATGATTGTCACCGCCTCTGTCATCAAACTCACGATCTCATTGACAACGGATCCATCCCTGTTCCACTGGCAGAGCTGAAAACCATGCTTAACCAATGAATCATCAGTGATCATGCAATAGCTCAGTCTTCCACGAATCTTGGGAGCATGCAAGTCAGGCCAAATCTTCGGGTCAAGTTTTCAAGTCAAGTCAAGTCTTAGTTGTGTCTGGTTGTACTTCGAGTCTTTCATGTTTTTGCTTTCAAGTTTGTGTCTGTCTTCAAATTTGAGTCTGCAATGTCCTATCATTATCAAAAAAATAAAAAAAATAGAGTCAGCTTTTTAGTCCCGAACTACGCACAACCTGATTCCTTGCAAAGGCATATGTAGGCAACCCTTTGTGGTTCGGTCGCAACTTCTGGAAAATCAATGTCACACCTTTGTGTTGAAATTCTCATAATAAACTTGAGTTTTTACAATAATCCCTTAACTTGGAATTGTTTTCCACCATCATTTGAGACTCACAAGAATCACTTCACAACACGAGATTGAATCCTTGCCCTGTGAAAGAAGAAGGAATTCCAGACGCCATTCCACAGTGCCATCAAGAAGCAATGTTTTGGCTTAGAAAAAGCCTGCTAGGTCGAAAACCCGCAAGGGCGGCCTAGGCAAAAGTTAAGGCAAAAAGCTCGCTGGATCAAAACATCAAAGCATGATCTAGGCAAAAGTTAGAGCATGACAGATTCTCTCTATCAAGTTGTGCAATTCAAAATGAGGAAAGGCATTCTTTGCTTTTATTTCCCAGATAAATATACCCCCTTGAAAGCCCTTTTGAGCCTGAATCATTTTCTTTGAAAAAGAACCCTGCTAGGCAGCTATCCCCCACACTGGGGTAAAATAAGAGATGTGAAAGTGCCAACGCATGATTTCCAAAGGCACATCAAGAATTCCAGAAGGTGCCCACGGCATGACTTCCAGTAGCCTGTCCAAAACTTCCAAAAAATGCATGACGCATGGTTACTAGTGGCACGTCAAAATTTCAAGAGAATGAAAGTGCCAAACACATAGGCACAACAACTTGCGGAAGTGCTCAAGCAAAAATGGGCACAAAGAAAATGCCCATCGAAAGCAAGAAGGGGCACCAATGTAATCCAAGATAGCTGCTAGCTCCAATAACCCGAAGGAAAATAAGATTCTGAGCCTATTATCCTTTCTTTGTCAAGCCCATAACCTTGGCCCCATTATAACCTGAATAAAGACCTTTCAGATTCGAAAGCGCAACTTGATAGTGAGAATCCAAGTCAAAAAGGGAACAGTCTAATCTCCCTTAAAAGTCAAAGCATTGTGCAAACAATGGCGCCAGCCAATGCAGAAATCCAAACCGGGGCACATCAATGTGTCTTCATCAGCAGCCCACCAAACTAGGGCATCTCAGATCATCATCAGCAACCCAGGGCATGGGTTCAAAATAAGAAATCTCGTGTTTCTACAGAACAATCGACTTGAATGATTATCATTTGACGGAGTGAAATAATTTCAAAATTAAAAGACTCAAGTATATGACTATTTCAATATCAATTGTGGGGCACGAGTTTATCACACTCAAGTCAACATAGTCTTGTTAGAATCCACCCCCTTTGTCCAAAAGGCCGATCAAATCCCTCGGCCTTATCAATCGTGTCAAAATCAACCCCTTTGTCCAAAAGGCCGATCAAATCCCTCGGCCTTGTCAGTCGTGTCAAAATCCATTCTGTTGTCCATATGGCCGATCAAATCCCTCGGTCTTATCAGTCTTGTCAAAATTCTTTCAGTTAGCATGGTCTTGTCAAAATACACTTCATTGTCTATGTCTTGCCAAGGGGCATCATTGTAAAGTCACTTCTTTGTCTGGGCCTTGTCCAAATTCACACTAGGTCTTTATCCAGTCAGGCCCTAAACAGGTCTTGTTAGTCTTAGACTCGTGGAAGACGATTTCAATGCATGGAAGAATCAAGGATAGCCAAACTCACGAACAGATTCAGAACTGAGGGGCACATTTGTCCACAACTAGGGCATGTTGGCCCACCACCATTCACTAGGGCAAGCATGTGCCCAAATCAAAGAACGAGGGCACGTCAGCCCACAACCATTCACCGGGGCAAGCATACGCCGGGATCCAAGAAGGCTCAAAGCCGCAATTTTCAGCCTCAACAGAAATAAACTCAAGGGTCAAAACCTCAACCCAAAAGCTCAAGTTTCAAGAAACAACCTGAGATCCAAACCATGGCCAAATGGAAAGACAGTAAAGCAAAAGAGACACCCCGTTGTGCCTCCTACCTTTTCAAAGAAAGGAATGTTGTCATTATGTCGTCAACTGTCGAGACCTGAGTCTCACACAATCATCCTCCGGGAAGATTCTTCAATCAAAAGTTCTCAGTGACAGTTTTTCAAACTAAAATCCTCTGTAGGCACTCACTGTGTTCTTAAGTATTCCTTGGCATTTGACCTCCGTGGTCTGAATTCAGTTCCCTCACTAAGCAAGTCGCATGCACTCTTGAGACTCTGAACAGTCACAGACACTTTCTTGACCCTGAACCGGTCATAAGCACTTTCGTGACTCCGAACAAGTCACGCGCACTCCTGTGACTTTGAACGGTCACAATCGCTTTCATATACACTTTCTTGACCCCGAACTGGTCATAAGCATTTTCGTGACTCTGAATGGTCACATACACTTTCGTGACTCCGAACAAGTCACGCGCACTCCTGTGACTTCGAACGGTCACAATCACTTTCATATACACTTTCTTGACCCCGAACCGGTCATAAGCATTTTCGTGACTCTGAATGGTCACATACACTTTCGTGACTCCGAACAAGTCACGCGCACTCCTGTGACTCCGAACGGTCACAATCACTTTCATATACACTTTCTTGACCCCGAACCGATCATAAGCACTTTCTCGACTCCGAACGGTCATAATCACTTTTTTTACCCCGAACCGGTCATAAGCACTCTTGTGACTCCGAACGGTCACAATCACTTTCATATACACTCTCGTGACTCCGAACAAGTCACGCGCACTCCTGTGACTCCGAACGGTCACAATCACTTTCATATACACTCTCGTGACTCCTAACAAGTCACGCGCACTCCTGTGACTCCGAACGGATCACGATCATTTTCATGAAACACTCACGTTGGTCCGGATGGTCACTCGCTCCAAACGGATCACAACCTTTCACAAGCACTCACATTCGGACGGTCACTCACTCCAAACAGATCACAACCTTTCACAAGCACTCACGTCCGGATGGTCACTCGCTCCGAACGGATGATGATCATTTTCATAAAGCACTCACGTTGGTCCGGACGGTCACTCGCTCCGAAAGGATCACGATCATTTTCATGAAACACTCACGTTGGTCCGGACGGTCACTCGCTCCAAACGGATCACAACCTTTCACAAGCACTCACATCCGGACGGTCACTCGCTCCGAACGGATCACAATCATTCTCATGAAGCACTCACGTTCGTCCGGACGGTCACTCGCTCCGAACGGATCACAATCATTCTCATGAAGCACTCACGTTGGTCTGGACGGTCACTCACTCCGAACAGATCACAATCATTCTCATGAAGCACTCACGTGGATCCGAACGGTCACTAGCTCCAAACGGATCACAATTATTCTCATGAAGCACTCACGTGGATCCGAATGGTCACTCGCTCCGAACGGATCACAAGCACTCACACACTCCGAACAAACATGGTCATTGCCCCTGCAAGTCCTCTATAGCAATAAAATCTGTAGTCTCAATTCACACCCACTGTTGTGACCCTAGTGGTCAGTTTTATGTTGTGACCCCCAAGTGGTCAGCTTTATGTTGTGACCCAAACGGTTATACCTGTTTCCACCCGAGTTTTGAAATAGATTTCGCGCCCTAGAAATTTGAGAAAGATTTCTCACCCAGCGATTTGAAATGGCGCTTCCCGAATCACCACAATCTTTAAAGTCCTCCATGGCATTTACCAAATCTTTAAGACCTCAATGACACCGCTTTAAATCTCTAAAGTCTTCTATGCCACCAGTTAAATTTTTAATGACACTTTAAGTCCTCAATGGTACCAGTTAAAATTTTTAAATCCTCGATGAAAATCATTTTTAAACCCTCCAAGGCATTTAAATATTTTTTTTTTGAGATCATTTAAGCCCTCTACGGCGTTGATTAATTTTCAGAAATTATTTTAAGTCCTCTACGGCATTGATTAAATTTTCAGAAATTATTTTAAGTCCTCTACGGCGTTGGTTAACGTCCTCTACGACATTGATTAAGCCTTCTACGACATTTAAATATTCTTGAGATCATTTAAAAAAATTCATGTAAGTCCTTGTACGGCAATTAAAATTTTTCATGTAAGTCCTTGTACGACATTTGAAAAGGTTTCATGTAAGCCCTTGTACGGCATTTAAAAATTTTCATGTAAGTCCTTGTACGGCATTTAAAAAATTTCATGTAATCCCTCGTACGGCATTCCTCTTTTAAAAAGTTTTCATGTAAGCCCTCGTGTGGCATTCCTCTTTTAAAAGGTTTTATGTAAGCCCTCGTACGGCATTCCGCATTAAAAAGATTTCATGTAAGCCCTCGTACGACATTCCTCTTTTAAAAGTTTTCATGTAAGCCCTCGTACGGCATTCCTCTTTTAAAAGTTTTTCATGTAAGCCCTCGTACGGCATTCCTCTTTTAAAAAGGTTTTATGTAAGCCCTCGTACAGCATTCGGCATTTAAAAGATTTCATGTAAGCCCTCGTATGACATTCCTCTTTTAAAAAGGTTTTATGTAAACCCTCGTACGACATTCGGCATTTAAAAATTTTCATGTAAGTCCTTGTACGGCATTTAAAAGTTTTTCATATAAGCCCTTTTGCGGCATTTAATCCTTCAAGACATTCGTCGGTTTTGTTCACCAGATATCACTCGTTTTTCCCTCATTGAAAAATGAGGTGGCAATTTTCACAACGGCCCCGCCGAACTACGATTGGTCTGATCCTCACAAACGAGGTACGTAGGAAGCCTTGAGCTCGACCAAATTTTCTGTTTTACTGTTTTTCGCACAGTTAGTCAAATTCGAATGTCCGAATCTTCAACACGACTTACACCAACATGATGGTGACTAAGCCGCGTCGAAGAGGGGCAACTGTAGACACCCCAATTTTGATGACTTGTGTATCCCCAATGATGATAGAGATCAAAATATGCCTCGGAAGCTTTGGACCAATGCTCTTTGTACTCGAAACCCAAAGAAAAATTCTTAAACACAAGCCATACCCTGCACCATCTTCTAGTACGTTAAAAACTCTCTTTTTTGATATATAATATGTCTCAATCCGTTTTGAAATGAGGGAGATATGAGGATTTTACCAAAACAACTCTTTTTCCGACCACCTGAGGGTAAAATCATCATACCTTTTGATGTACAAATCATTTTTCTTCCCAACCACTTGGGTTAGAAAGCAGACTTATCAAAATTTCCAACGGTACCAACCACGCGCAGAACGGAGTTCGGTAGCACCCGGGGCGGCCCTTTGAAGTTTGGCCTGTTAACAGTGTCGCGCGGACACCCAGTTGCACCGCACGGTGCAACGGTGTGTACCGTACAGTGCACTTTGGAAAAGTTCAAAAAAAATTCCACTTCTACCGTACGACACACATAGTTGCACCGCGCGGTGCAATTGTGAACACCGTACGGCACCTGTACTTCAGCGCGAATTCAGCAAATTTTCAGCAGCTCAAAACACGCTACGAATCTCATCATTATTTCGTGCAAAGAGGAAAGGCTACCCCGTAGCTCGACATCTTGCCGTGAAGAATCTCGTTCGCGTGTGAAATCATCCAAACCCATCGCCTATATAAGCCGTGGTCCAGCCATGGTGAACGAGGACAGAAAATTTTCAACAGAGAAAGAACCTCCAGAAAAAATTTCAGAACAAACACTCTCCTTCCTTGAAGCTTTGTTGCCACTCCCTTACTCTGTAAAAAATCATAATTTCCAGTCTCTAATCCAATCGGTTCAAAGGGGTTTGTTTCCAACCGAAACGTTCCAAGGTAAAAATTCGTGCTTTCGTCAAAGCTATAATGGCTTAAGCTCTCTGAGGGTTTCCGTTGGATTTGAGGAGAGTTTTATTACTCTTCTTCGAATTCAAAAGAATGGTTTTCAATAAACACAAATCTCTCGAATGTGTATTTCGCAATGATTATCCGTTGTTGTGAAAGTACCATCTTTGCGAGGAGGTACATCACTTTCATTTCTATTTCCCTAGAACGATGATTTTCAGCAAAGGAAACCCATATCTTGAAAGAAATCTTTGATTCTTAATCTTTTGTCAAAAACGAATTTTTTTGAAAGCTTCAGTTACCAATTGTGCCGTGCGGCACAAACTCTCCACCATGCGGCACAACCAAGTGTGTCGTACGACACAATTGGCAGAAATCAAACCCATGCTATGTTTTCTTAAGCTGTGCTCTGTTTTCTATATTTTCGTATTTCTTTTTATTACAGTTCCCCCCCTGTTATTTCATTGCATTACCATTATGTCTTGTTTATTTCCTTTTATTATTATCATGTCCGTTTAAATGTTTATTCGTTGTTTGATTAAAGTTTTGCAATAAGACGTTTTCAGAAAAATCCCACAAATATTTAGTAGAGACCGGAAAATCCGGGCACGCGGGGTGCTTTTTCAAACAAAACCTTCCCCGCGGGTAACCTGGCTCCCAAACCCAAATCTCTATTTTTCGCAGACCAAACCCTTTTTCAAACGGCAAAAGAGTCATTATTTTTCTAAACGGTTTCTCGGGTACCTAACATTTTCCAAAAATTAAACCCCGGGTGGCGACTCTACATTTTCTTCTTCCCTAAATCGCCCCTTTTTCGAAACATTCAAAAAGCGTGGGCTGACCGTCCACACAGCTCTATTACCGCGGCCCTCAGGGCTGGCTAACACGCTGCATAGACCCTGAAGAAACTAAGGAGAGGTTGCGTCAGATCCATGACAAAACCTACGGAGAAAACGAGATTTCCCTCTACCGAAGAATCCAGAGACAGGGCTATTATTGGCCAGAGATGAAACAGGATGCCGCGGCGATCCTCGACAGTTGTGAGCGTTGCTCACTATTTGCCTTGGAGCGCGAATGTTGCTTCTCAGTCGAAAGAGATTGGAGGCAGAAGTATATCGACTTCTTGCAAGAAGGGGCTCTACCTATGGAAAAGGAGCATCGGAGGGAGGTCAAAAGGAGTGCCAAACGTTACTTCATCGAAAATGGAAAGTTGTACAGAAGAACCTTGGACCATATCCCCTTGTGGTGTCTATCCAATGAAGAAGCCGAAGAGGTCTTGCACAAAGCTCACGAGATGGAACACCAGGGCAGTCGGAAGCTGTACGAGCACATCATCCACCTCGGTTATTATTGGCCAAGGATGGAATCAGACGCAAAGGGGCATGTGCGGAGGTGCCACGCTTGTCAAAAATTTGGGAATCTAGTGCACGCTCCAGGAGTGGAGCTCCACGCCATCCGCGTGCCATACCCTTTTCACACTTGGGCCATGGATTTAGTGGGGCCTATAACCCCACACACGTAAGTACCAGTGGATCTTGGCTGCAACAGAAGTTAGCACTAAGTGGGTAGAAGTTGTCCCCCTGAGGAACGCAACTGACGCGGCGGTGGCGCAATTCATTAAGGAAAATATTGTTTGTTGCTTTGGTATAGCCAAAGTGATACTATCTGATAACGGAACACCGTTCGTCAATAGAAACGTGGGAGAGCTACTAGATTCCTACCGCATCGAACATCACACCTCTTCAGCCTATTACCCGCAAGGGAATGGCCAAGCGGAAGCTACGAACAAATCGCTAACAAGGATAATGAGCAAGCTCCTAGATGAGAATGGTGGGGCATGGGCTGAGCACTTAATTACGGCCCTCTGGGCATACAGAACGTCGAAAAGGAAGGCGACGCGCACCAGCCCCTTCAATCTCGTCTATGGCGCTGAAACCGTGCTCCTAGTTGATTTAAGTGTACCCTCCACGCGACTGGCGCTGGCCTCGAAGGTAACAAAGGCAGAGCGACGCGCGGATCTAGAGGCTATAGAAGAAATAAGACAAATCGCGGCAGAGCATCAGCTCCAGTACTGGGAATCAGTGGCCAAGTTTTACAACAAGGGTGTGATCCCAAGAGAATTCAAGATAGGGGACCTGGTAGGGAAATCAACGATGAACGTGATGAGAAATGTCAAGCTCCCTAAATTCACCCCCAGATCGGAAGGGCCCTACCAAGTCATCAAGGCAAGCTCCAGCAGGCACTATAGATTGGCTCGAGTAAGCGATGGCCATCTCACCGGGCCCGTAAATATCAAGTTCATGAAGAAATACTACCCTTAGTTTGGTCCTGTGTTGTCCGTGGCGAGATTAGCCAGTCTTATTTATGCTCCCCTTATGTTTTCTTTTGCGTTGTATTTCATAGCTGACGGTTCCAGTCGGCCTCGTTTAAAGAAATACGTTGCTTTAAGGTTGCAACCGTGATTTTCTTGAATAGAGTTTCAGTCCAAACGTTAAGTGGCGATTGAATTATTCAGAGCAATCCGATTAACCGAGGGAGAGTAAAAGCAATAAACTAAGGGCACAAATTCTAGCATATAATGAAAAAGCCAAAGTAACACCAGAAGCAAATGCTTATTTATACGATGGATCAAGTTTAATACATCAAAAATGAAACGGGAAAACATGAAATAAACAGGGATCAATCCAGGGACGGGTCCGGGTCCTGAGGCTGATCTTGAGGCTCGGGAAAAAGACCCTTACCAACCAGGTCTCTTGATGCGACTGGAGGAGCCCCCGCGGCGGAAACACTAGCATTCTCCTAAACAAATCGGTCCAGCTCCTCCTGCCTCGCCTGCAAAATAGCCTCTCGCTGGGTTAGCGCGGTCCACACGAGCTCCACTTCTTTTCGGGCCTTCTCCACCTCCATCTCTTTCTTCCTGATCTTGTGAGGAAGCTTCAAGCCTTTGTGGAGTATGAGCGCTTTCTCCAGGTGCGTGGATAGCTAGTCCAATCTGAACCCCATCGCTTCAAAATCCGCAATGGCACCCCTGGCAGAACCATAGAGCGCCGCGTCAAGACGCTTCAGAGAAGTTAACTGGATACTATCTGCGACATGGCACAAATTGTTCATGAACAGCCCCTTCCCCCCCCCCCCCCCC
>JAXBDA010005345.1:0-24857 GCA_036023075.1 Gaultheria prostrata
ATGTGCTCTAAAACGCACTTATTCGCTCGAATGTACCTGAAACCTACAAAACGCACCTTGCACAACATCAATCATATAAAGGCGCTAAAGCGCGTGCATGTGTGATCTAAATGAGCTAGATGAGCCCAGATATGTACAATATTAGGGGCTCATCAATCACGGGGGTGCAACCACCCAAGACCTTGCTCTGATACCATGTTAAATTTCTTGGAGGGTTCCAACCTAAAATCAATTGGCAATAGGTGGAGTAACCTCTAGAATTTATTAACCATGCTTGGATAGTCTAGATAGACGATGTGAGATTTAAGTATTTAACAGGATTGTTATCGCTAGAAAAGGCTTAGTTGGTTCGGGGTCTAGTCTTTGGACGGATTTTCTGCGATTTTGAATACTCGATCCTTTGTTAAAGGACGAGTCGTCATCTTGATGTACTCTTTTGTTGGAGTTATAATATGACCAGTTATCGTTTTGGCAAAAAAAAAAAAAACTCAAAAATGGAAAATTTCCATTACAAATTAATAGTTTGCTGAATTGAGAGTTCTAGCACTAGCAAAGTAGGAATCGATTCTATATCGAAGACCAGACCAAGTTAAAGAAAAAGATACTCCAATTTTCTTACGATAAATCGATGATCTTGGTATCTTTTATGAAATATAGACAGGAGTACGTACTTCAATTTCTTGCAAGAAACCGATGGATATTGAAAAAATATTTTCCGAAATTAAATCGACGTAAATTAAACTGTTCGATTTTGGGTGACCGCCGGAGTGAGATTTCTCATCTCACTGCTAACCATAAACGCGAACCCAATATTCTGAAATGAGTGATTTTAGTTCTAATTTCATCCTAACCTAGTTTATCACAATTCCAATTGCATCCTTATCATGGAGTAACTTATGACTATGTTTTTGTTGATAACCCGGCCAGCTTGTGCCCATCTCGACTAACTCTGGGCCCTGGAGGTAACAACCAGGCATAACCCCCAGTGGCCCCCAAGAATTACTGGTAAGGGGAATCGAACTTGAGAAATTAGATGAGAACAAATCACTAAATCCAACGGCAAAACCACTTTGTCAACCTCATGGACCCCATCGTTAATGAGTTTGGTCAATGTTGTTGTGCGCGCAGGAGAAACACAACCATTAATTAGATAAGATTGTGAGACCCTAGTACCCTACACATTGAATTAAGGATGTAATTTCACATTTCATACTGTAATAGTCGAGAAAACAAATACGGAGTATGTGATTAATTTGTAGTATGTAAAATGAGTCATGGGACTTCTTGTTTTGAGAATGTATTAACGTTAAATTTAAGATGTGTTAGGTCAAGTTTTGCG
Organism: Gaultheria prostrata; assembly: GCA_036023075.1. NCBI lineage: Eukaryota > Viridiplantae > Streptophyta > Magnoliopsida > Ericales > Ericaceae > Gaultheria > Gaultheria prostrata. Next base: position 1,340 of record JAXBDA010005345.1, read on the forward strand.
TAATAAGTCACCTGACTTACGTCAAGGTTGGATTCCCTTCGTCCCAAATTGCTCGCCCAATACGATAAGCCGTGAAACTTTGGAAAAAAAATAAAGTATTTCCGTAAATTATTTTTTGAGTTTCTTTACATTGAATTAAAGTACTTAATTAATGAGATCTTTAATATGGTGCAAATAAATTCGAAAAACTATGAACATAAGTAGTTTATTTTTTAATCTCAAAATTGCACGACTTTCTGTATGGGTCCAACAATTTGTGACAGATTGAGTAATTTTTTACTTTTTCGATTCATCTCGTCGAGATGAACTAATGATACACAAAAAGTTATTGCAAAATCAACTAACGGAGAATAAAAATCAAATAGAGACAAAAAAATAAGTCAAGATACTTTTTTTTATGATGACGAAGGAATAGCTCCACAGCCAGGCCACTAATGGATCCAACTGTGTGACCCAAACCTCCGGGAGAACTAGCGCGGCCACACCAATTACGACCCCCCCCTTACTGCAAGGATACTCACCCAATGAGAAATGAAATGCCAGACCTTGAGGATTACTTCCACAGCCTGACACTCACCTTAACCATTGGGACAACCCCTGAGTTTATCAGGCGAAATGTGGTCAAATGGATGCTCCTTATAAAGGAACAGACCAACTTTGTATTCCTCAGGTCCCTCACCTTCCTTTGGATCCTCCATAAAAATATAGAAAAGATATTACAGAAATTCCAATCAAATGGTGGAGAAATAACGAAATACTTTTTATGTGAATAACGTCCTCATCTAATATTTTATTTGAAGTTCCCAAGAGAAAATAGTGTGAAATTAATTAACCACTTGCACAGTTCATCCGAGGAATATTTAATCAATTCAAAGATCACAGATAAGGCGCGGCAAAATGAAGCCGCTCGTGCCTAGAGTTTGGAAATATTCCTTCAAAAAGACTTCCACTTCCCTCCGCATAACCACCCCATTACAACAATAAACCTAACCATACTTAACTCTTTAACTCAACCCACATCCCCACTTTGGCCATCTTGTAGGCTATCCAAAGACTCCTCATAGTAAGTGGTGGTTACTCGTGCGGTAGAATTCTTGGATGCCCCACACTGCATTCCCGGATCGAGTCTCTTCCCCCCCTCTCTCAAAAAAAAAAAAAAAAAGGAATCCTGATAAGTATTAACCGACTACCGGCTTGCCCAGTTCGGGTACAGCCTATTCGACCTTGGATGGCTGGTCAAAGACCATTCCTGGGCGAGAATGCAGGATGACCATCTTTATACGGATAACTACATTAAACAGGTATTCAGGCGTGTTAGGACTCTCTTCTTTTTTGAACTGTGTGTTAGAAAAGAAATTTTTATAAAAGCTCGATAAGGATAATCGAGAGAATATAGAGAGAAGAGAGGGGGCTCCAACCATGGTTGGAGACTCAATGGGACAGAGCTCACAAACACCTATCAGGACGAAGCCCAAAAACCAAAAACACGCCAACCCAAAACAACAATGATAACTTTAATATCATTCTTATAAAAACTCTGGGATACTTGACTCCCATCTTGACATGACTCAACCTCTATATAGTTTTTTGAACTGCAACCTATAGTTAGGCACAGCATGCATTTTCTAGTTTGCAGTCTGATGTTACTATTTTAAGTCCACAAAATTTGAAAATTGACGCAATTTGCAGAAACTGCAAGCTTTCTTTTTTTATTTGAGAGTCGGTAGTATTAATGAAAAATTAAAAAAATTACATCAAGCACAGTAAAATCCGAAGTGAGCCCCACCCACACATTTGTACACCTTCACTGCACTATTGTCATCGGTGCCCACAGCATTTCTGAAGGGAGCTAGCAGGCGAGTTCCGATTCACCACAATATTCTTTATTCTTTGATAGTAATATAGTAAAAGACAACGGAGACTAGAGAAATGACAGAAAATTTAGAAAAATACTTTGAATATATGCAAATGAAGGGTGCTTTTGACAATTAAAAAAGCTTGAGGTTGCGTTCTCCGCATCTGCAATTGGGCCCCATTGATTCGTTCCTTCGGTTGAATTTTATTTACCCCTAAAAGAACCCACTAGATTAGGCAAAATTTGAGAAAAAGAAATGCTAGTTAATTCTGCTCATTTTTCATGTCATGTAGTAACAGATGTTTTTTCAACACTTCAAAATTTTATGCAGACACAGAAGCAGCTGTTGTAGCTCAAACCATCGAAACGGACCCGGGGAAGGGCACAACAATGTGTTGAGCTAGACCGGACTGGAAAGGATCCTGATCCAATGTCGGAACATTATTTTTCCGAAATCAACGTAATTGGAACCGTTCGATTTTGGGTGATGGAATGAGATTTCCCATTTCACAGCTAAGCATAACCTGGAACCCAATAACAGAAAAATGAGGGATTTTATTTTCAATTACGTCCTTACGTAGTTTGTGAGTTCCAATTTTATCCTTGTCGTGCATTAAATAACAACTATGTTAGGCCCCGTTCCACTAACTCAAAAAGCTAAAAGCCAGCTTTTTACGTTTTTGAGACAGGTTATCCCCTCACAATACATCACATAAAAAATCACAAAAAGCCAACGCATTTTTCAAGCTCTCATATAAAACAACCAAAAAATAAAAAAAAATTAAGTTAGCGGAACACCGCTAATCGTAGCCTTCTCCATGGAACCCATCGTGAATGAGTTTGGTCGAACTAAGTCGCTGTGCAGGTGATACACAACTGTCGGTGGAGGATAGCAAGGCGCATTTATCGGGATACGCTTTGAGACTCCCAAGATATTTTAATATAATAGCACTCAAGCCCACAAAATCTATAATCTTTAATTGTACTCCCTATAAAGGAGCAGACTTGAAATCCTTGATAACATATCAACAATATTAGGTCATGCCTTAAGCTATATATATACATATCTCCAAATTCTTGGTCAGAAAATTAATGACAACGTAAGTGGTTTTTCGAATCCCTCAGGTCCTCATCTTCCATTGGATCCTTCTTAAAATAAAAGATATTAGTGAAATTATAATCAAGTGGTGGAGGAATATCACATGTCGGTCGTCATTGGAGGAATATCATTTTGCGTATCAAAAATAATCCGCGGAGAACCGAATCTGCTCGAGCTCGGTCTGTGGAAAATATTTCTTGAGAAAGCCCTATTACAAGGCTATTCGAAGATTTCAAACCTCAATTTTCGTTCCACACTGTAATCCCTCTTGAAACCACTTCTAAATTTTAAAAAAGAAACAATTCTAAAGTTTTGTTTGGGTTTTTTGTTTGGGTGGTTTTTGTTTGCCAAAAATACTAGTCCAAAAAATCCATTATTTTGCTGTAAACCTTAACTTTTATATCAAAATTGCGAAATAATTATAGGAAAATGTTTGGATTATTTTGCAGTACTATTTTTGCAAAAAAAAAAAAAACATTCATCTTGAAGAAGCTCAAACACAAACTTAGGAATATTTCTTCTATAAAAATTAGAAGTGCTATGTTTTTTTTGCTCTTTTTTTGTTTTTCTAAAAAGGGAGTAGAGCGTGGGATAAATATTGAGGTTTCGAATCTTTGATAGCCGCAAGTGGTGGCTAGCTCATGCGGGTAGAGCTCTTGAATACCTCACAATGCATCTCTGGATCGAGTCCCATTCCCCCTTCCCATGTAATAGATTAGGAATGATGAATGATAAAAAAAAAAAAAACATAAACGTTAATAATATGGCCAAGGTGGGGATGTGGGTTGAGTTAATGAATTAACTATGGTTAAGTTTATGGGTATATTAATGAGGTTGCGGAGGGAAATAGGGCTCTATGCTGGAATACATTCCTAACACTGTGCTCGAGCGGCGTCGGTTTTCCGCGGCTTTGAATTTTAATTGAGTAGAGCACGAACCGATTTGGAGAAATTTATAAGCTTTTTATTCATCGAAAGCCCGAACAAGTCAAGTATTAACTTGTTCCAACTATATCTGACAACTTACGTAGCTTCAACACGGTTTGCTTATGAAACAATCTCACCCTTTAACTTCTTTCAGTACTACAATAATGTTAAAAAAATGACACTCAAAAAATCAGAAACATGACAGTTAACAAAGAACCTCTTTTTTTTGTCAGTTCCCTTAAAAAGCGTCATAGTATTTGGTTTCGATGTCGGTTTTTCAAAGAACCAACATGGAAACTAATTTTTTCAAGTCGCTTTTCTGTTAAAATCGACATTAAAATTGATCAAGTAATCGTATATATAACTTCTATGTCAGTTTGTGAAAGAACCGACACGGAATATTAATTTTTTTATGTCATTTTTCTCTTAAAACCGATATTAAAGTTGATCAGGTAATCATATAGTATATATCTACGTCAGTTTTTCAAAGAACCGACATGGAATACTAATTTTTCAAGTCGTTTTTCTCTTAAAACTGACATTAAAATTGCAACAAGCGCGCAAGCTCAGTTCGTAACACGCGCGTGTGAGGAGCTCAAGGTCTCAAGTTCGAGTCGTGGGGGAATCAAATATTATCCGCCACACAAGCACCATACGGGCGCCACATGGGGCAAGCAAATATTGCCCGCCACGGGTAGCACCACATGAGCTCTACAAGGAGGGCCACGTGGGAGCCTTGTCAGCGTCACGTATTCGAAATAGAATTGGGATTTTTTTTAGAATGGAGAATAGATAAGATGACGGATTATCTTAGACATTTTATGACAATTTAATACCGTCATCTTTACGATAGAAGATGACACTTATAAAGCGTCATAAAAAATTCAGACTTTTAATCCATAGATGACGGTTTCAAAACCGTCATCTTTCACATTTAATGTACTGGTGTTTTTTTTTTTTTTTGAACTAGCAAACACGAACTAGAACTCGAGTAACTCAGTTAAAAGTTAAATCACATCTGAAAAATATGATATAAACCATTCCATTTTTCCTAGTACAAATTTAACTTGATCAAGACAACATATGAACATAAACGGTTTTACAGTTCTGCAAAAGTTTATTAAATGATTTTAGACCTCAATTCACTTATCTCTCACTGGATTTTTGTAATATGGGACCTAAGGCACATGATAATGTGGATATACCATAATCGGCTAATCCGTGCCACTTAAAGGAGGCAAATTTTTTCTTTTCTTCTATGTTATATGGAAAATGCTAAAAGAAGCCCTGATGGCTTCTGTTAAGGTTTAAAAAGTATATTGGAATATGTGAAAAGTGTATAAAAGTGAATGAAAATTTATTAGAAAGTGTAAAAAGTGTATTGGATGATATATTTTTTTTGTCTTGTCATATGCTGGGCTTCCATTAGCAAGACCGACGTTAAATACCAAATTAATAAAATTATTGCTTGTATATTGGAAGAGTTATATATGTCATTGCATTGGTAATGAGACAATTACAAGATAGATTTTAAAATATGAATGCTCGTCGAGTACACAACTATCTTATTTAATATATTTACAAGTTATTAATTGCTGGTTGGTATATTTATGCGTTTTGATTACTTATTAGGTTATTGTTTTTTTAGTAAATCTACTAAAATCCAAACTTATTATGTGATCACGCCATCACAACAATTTTAGGATCCATCGGGCTTGTTCATTTGGGGTTTCTAAACCGGGTTTTGAAAACCCTCACTTGTTCGGTTTCAAAAGGGGTTTTCAAAATCGGTTCTCAAAAACCACCAAACAAGGCAGAAAAGCATACTGATGCAAACTTTAGAAACCACCAGGTTTTGGATTTTCAAAAGGGGTTTTCATGAGGGGTTCTAAAAAACCCATCCAAACAAGGTGATCTTGTTTGTACACACTTTAAAATTGTTTAAGCATTTCCGCTAGACTAGCTAGCACATTTATTGTATAGGTGCTATATTTAATATATATTACATGTCTGACTATACCACTGTGGGCCCCTAATTTTAGGCCAAAAATTTGGGGCTTAAGTCGCCCGCCTCGTGCCCTTTAGTTTAGAGCCGGCCCTGGTGATACAATATCCCTTTTATAGGTGGTTGCTACCATAGATTTTTGCCGTAGTTTTATCTCTGTCCTAAAAATAATTCTGGAGGTTCTCATTTTCCGATTTTGTTTGACATTACCCCACCAATCAAGACTTCTAATTTTCTTCCAAGTTCTAAGTGAGAATTAAGTATACGCATTTTATATATACATAGACTATGTCATCGTACCTTTTGGGATTTGATTTAAGTAAATTTACGTATCCCACGAAATTGAACTCTTCGGAGCCAGAATGGTTGTACCAAAGATGACTTTGGATTTGTATATTGAAAAGGAGGCATTTATCATCCAATGATTTTAATGGTCAAATAGCCTACTTAATCACGGTGATAGGCTCAGCAACGAAGTACTCTACTGTTTGTTTTGAACGGTCCTGACGAGGTTGTTGTTAGTTCATTTTTTATTCACGTTGATAATCAAAATCATCCACATTTTAGAGTTGGTCGAGAGCATTAAGCCAAATTAAAAAGTGTGTTCTTCATATGATGTTTCGAATCTACGGAATCACCTCTGCGTTAAAAGAAAGATTACAGTACTTGATCAAAATTCTTTTTTCTCACCCAAGATTATGTCGAAACCACACTAAATTATCTTCGATTAACATAATTTTCGGCATAATTATTGTTCTCAATGAAATCTAAAAATTGAACCATTGCGATCATCAAAGTCGTATCGAAAAGGTTACACAGAATCTAACACGACGGTTCAATTTCTTTAAAAGACCGGAGAGAAGCCAGATCCATTACTTTGTCCTATGTTTTTCAAAAGTTAATGGTTCTGATGTGTACCTCGTTTCTGGTCCAATGGACGTGAAATCCACGTCACCACAATATTTTTTTAACAAAAGACGACATAGGACCTCGACAGAAAATTTAAAAAAATACTCCAGAATGCATTGAGGCTGCGTTTCGCCGCATCTTCAAATGGGCCCCCCACTGATTCGTAATTTCATTTGAATGAATTTATTTATTTTAGGCTAAGTTTTCCATTTGTTAAAATGGAAAATTTAAAAAATTAAGAGGGTGATTTTAGCAAATGAGAAAATCAAGTGATAAAATCAACCCATTTTAACAAAAGAAAGTGGATTGATTTTAGCACCTGATTTCCTCATTTGCTAAAATCACTCACTTGATTTTATGAGTTTCCCATTTTAGCAAATGAGAAACTTAGCCTTAATATTTTGGATTGGGTTTGGCAATAACTCACAATTTTATTCAAAAGTTAACCATGCTTAGAGCATCGTCACGTGGCTTTAACAAATCCCAATTTTGGTTAATGTAGGGTACAAATGTTTAAAAACTCTCTCACATCAGTCTTGCTATATACCAATTTATAACATTTTGTTTTTGCTACAGTTACTTGCTTTTTTTTTTTTTTTTGTACACCAACAATTACTTTCTTATGTTGATGAGTAATTGTTAATTGGTTAAGGAGTATTTTCTTATTATCTCGTACCATTCTTTTTGGTTTTTTAAAATATAATTTCACTTCACTTTTTGTATGTTGCATATTTCAAAAACACCCCTACCGATGCCCGTTTGGGCTAATTTTTTACATGCATGTTCAAAATATTAAATAAACAGACCCTTATAAAAATGAGCTCAATCGAATATCGAAAAAAAAAAATTTAGAAAGATATTTAAATAGAAAAGTAGAGGTACAAAAGAAAGAATAATTAATAATGTAAAGTTACAATATAGAGAGTTTTAAAAAAAGTGACTACCTAAAGTATAAAAGGTGTTTTTAATGTTAAATTTGGTGACCCTAGTAAGGATGCTCGATCTTTGGGGTACGTTGTTCCAGTGTCATTGGCTTAAGGTTTTGTTAGTTTTGTCTCTATCCAATTTTATTTATTTATTTATTTATTTTTGCATTTGATAGTTTTGTCTTGATGAGAATAATCGAAATTATTGGGTAAAATTACGTCTTCTACCCAAATATTTTTGAGAAATATCCAAAACAATAGTATGAATTTTTTGTTAGATATTTCCCAATTTATTTGGATAATTCTCATATTTTTTTACTTTTCTGAATCCTCATTTTGAGATGAACCTGAAAAAATTTGACTCAAAACTGCGAAACACAAAATTTTTGAATAAAGATAAAATTAATGAATTCTTAAACTAATGACACTGGAACAACCCCTAACATATACTTCGGCATGATTAATATGTTTTCGATTTTTTTGAAAATGGAACGATTTTAATTATCGAAGTCGTATGAAAAAAATAACTTCATTTGTCCAACTCAAAACCTTCTGGATTCAGGAGAGAGAGAGAGAGAGAGAGAAAGAGAGAGAGAGAGAGAGAGAGAGAGAGAGAGAGAGAGAGAGAGAAAGAGAGAGAGAGAGAGGAATGCGCCGAAAGCAACCTCTCCCCAGGATGTTCCTGGCAGCCGCCACATTCCCCCTCCCCCACGACCCCCTTCCACCTTCATCCCCTCCTCGACCCCTCTCCTCTTTTACTTCCCCCACTTGGTTTCTGGTGACTCCTTGTGGCGAGATCGAAAGCGGTGGGGCGGTGAGGTGACAACTCCAGCAATGGTTCCAGCGATGTCCTTTTCGTGCATTTTCTGTTCTCTTTTTGTATTTTTGTTTCTTGTAGGTTTATTTGGTAAATTTTAGTAGATTGTTGCATTGGGGCTTTGATTAATGAATTTTTTTTTATCTCTTTACCAAAAAAAAAAAAAAATCGTACAAAAAACGTTGCACAACGAATCTTACATGACGGTTGAATTTCCGTGAAAAACTAGAGAGAATCCAGATCCAATACTTTGTACTTACGCGGCAATAACTCACAGGTTTTTTCAAAAGTTAACGATGCTGACAGGTACATTGTTTCTTATGGTTCACAAGACCTGAAATCCACGTCACCAAAATAGTACTATATTCTTTTTCACAAAAGACGACGTAGACAGGAGAAGGACAGAAAATTTAGACAAATGGAATATGTGGAAATTGAGGAAGCTTTTGCCAATAGCTTGCCTTCAGGCTGCGTTTCTCCGCATCTGCTTTTCTTTTGGAAGACTGCCGTGTCCAATACTATTGGGTTTGGCTGTCGTATGCTTTGAGAAGAGTGGGATTCACCCAGCCCAGGATCCACGAAATCGTTTACTTTTTCGGCTCGTCGCGTAGGGGATGATCGTACATCCACTCCTGCTTTTGTGATTTATAATAATTTATTTAAACATAAGACTCGGTTTGATTTAGTTTGGTTTGGTGTATTATTTCTTAGCGTTCATGTACGTTAGAACATGTGTGAACAATACATTATGTTCCACAGGGGATGATCGATCACACCTCTACTCCTGCTTGTGTGATTTATAATAATTTATTTTGGTTCTTAATTCATTGTTTGGCATGATTGAAACATAAGACTCGGTTTGATTTAGTTTAGTTAACTATATTTCTTAGCATTTATATATGTTAGAACATGTGTGAACATTATGTTCCACATTCAAAAATAAAAAAATAATTGCGTGACTCAGCACTTAGTGGATATGAGTTATTCAATGATCATTTGGTTAAATCGAGAGGTACAAATTGGGGGTATACTGACCATGTAATGACCGGCCTTAGGGATTCTCTTTCGAGTTCCATATGAATCATTACTCTTAGAATGATTTTTTGGGGGCTCTGCGAGAAATCAGTTCCATCGGACGTCCGTATATTTTTTCTCCAAAATCCCTCCATTTCTAATATGTATGAACGGTTCGAGACACCCCAATTGTAGCAGCGTTGGTGATGAACTCTCTGCTGTTACTCTCCATTCAGATCCAGCTTTGTGCATGTTGTGCCGGAATCGCGCGATTTGAATAGGCTTGTACAAAGAATACTCTATCGAGTGGGAAAAATCCATTACTACCGATGATCGGGTGTTCTCGCGGCAAGGTGAGGCAAGTGAATGTAACACATATTTCACGTTGACTCATCAGGGAGGCATGGTGCAAATTAAATGAATGAGAATGTTGGCTCTCAATAGAGTATGATGGATAGCTCTGAGTTGATGGAGTGGATAACAATGTAACACCCGATGAAACAAGGGTGGAGTGGGTGTGGAAGAAGCCTAATTTGGGAGATAGGGTTAGAGAGTAATAGAACAGAATCAAAGGGGGAGTTTGGATGCAAATAAAGAGAACAAGGCTCAATGTGGGTTCACACATGAAGGGTAGATTTGTCAAAATATTTGTGAACATTAACTCCTATATGAAAATTTTGAAAAAATATTGGACTTTAATATGCAATTGAGAGATTCTCAATTTACAAGACTTAATCTTTTAAGTGGATATGGATCATTCAATATTTATTAGGTCCTAGAGATGTGGTGGACTCGCTGCTGTTACTCTCCAATCATATTGGGCCTTATGTACGCCTTGGTAGGATCAATGCATCGTACAAACTCACAACAATGTAAACAGTGATCTCTAGTTGTCACTAAAGGATTATGATGCAGACAATACTCGACGAAAAGAGATGCAGACAATACTCGACGAACCCAACTCTCGAAGAAAACTCAGTGAGCCATTACTTGCTAATCTGCCATACAAACTTCGTTCTTTATCTTGAATATTCTACACTAGACTGAGTATTGGTTTTGAACCTTATTGTAAAAAGGGAGAGATACACCCTTGTTTCAGAATTTCTATTACCTTTTTGTGAGTGATTTTTAGGGTGAAAAATTCATTTGGGTTTAGATTTAACTAGCACCGGATTCTTAGCTAGTTGGAGTGGATTCGGAGTAACCACTCGGTTCTAAAGGTTTTCTAGCACCTGCGAAGCTAGAGTTTGTAACAACTATTGGAGATAGTGCAACAATTTCCGAGTAGGACACTTGGGGAGTGGAGTAGGCCGTGAAGTTGCGGACCGAACCACTATAAAATCCGCGTGTTTGATTTCTCTCTCCCTTACTTTTTTACTTTGTGTTTTGCGTATAAAAATTGCACGAGTAACTTAGATTATAATTGAGAATCATATTGGCAGTAGAGTGATTCGCATATAAGCTAAATATCTTCAAATATAGAATCTGACTATTGCTAAATTTGTGGCGCTCTGTTCTGGATTGAGATAGCTAAATTTGTTGCTGTTATAGTTTTGTTCTCTGCCCTGTTTTTAGTTTCTTTTAATTCCGCATTTACTTGTGAACCCCAATTCACCCCCTCTTGGGTTGCTGTTTGGACCTTCAAGTCTCTCATGTGTTCACTAATTAAGGATCAACTTGTTGATGCACTACCAAAGCATCTATCTCAGCAACGCTTTCTTCTTCGTTCCTTAAAAACCCTATTTCCAACTTAACCAATCAACAAACAATAAGTAGGAAGTAAAGAAATAGATGAACACCAGGTATATGTGGAAAATCCTAAATGAGAAAAAACAATAAAAGGAATCAAGCACTATAGAAAACATCATACGGTTACAATCGTACTTACTACCAAATTGCGAATCCTCACAATTGTACATGAGAATGATAGTCGAATCCTCATTCACCGTACCCCGTGATTGACTGCCGCTTCCTCGACTCCTTGAACCTTCCAATATTTGTCTTCTAGAATCCACCGGAAGAGAAACAAACTGAGTTGATTCGATGTATGATGTAACAACCTCTTGAAGCTTCGATTAAAATATTAAAGATCCATGATCTTGGTTTGTGCTTCAAGATTCAAGCTCTCAATATTCTAGGTTTTTTCTGGGATCAAAACACAATCACTGATATTTCTTGGTTGTTTGTCTTCACCATAGAATGACAAGAGACGTTCTTTTATATTTGTTGTAGTTCCGATCGATCGCATTCATAACCCTATCGATTACTTTCAGAACTGTTTTTTAACGGTGCTGCCCGATTGAGTTTCCAAGTTATCGGACCATTGGTCTAGCCAAATTGCGTGGAAAGACTATTGTTCCTCTTAATGAAGTCGATTAATTCCGGCTGAAATCGATTGATCTACTAACCTTCAAATTACAAGAATACGATTCATTCCACTCTATTCCTAAAAAACACACCAGCTTAAAGAGAATAAGAAAGAAATTACAATTTAATAAAAAGAGATACGTAAATGTGTGTTATTGACATGAAAGTGAGGAAGCTCGGCCTATAGAGCTTGCAATTCTAAAATTGGGATTTTTAATAGCTCGTCCATCTTGCCGGGGGTGTAGAAGATATGGAACCTGCTAAACTTATGCCCAATCAAAGAGCCACCGATCAAGGAAGTGATTGTCAAAATTTGAATATCTTAATTGATTTGTAATAGATTTCTTCATTTACTCCCTCGTTAATTTTGCAATTTATTTCTGGCTATATGAAGGCATGTATAACTATTGTTCAATGTGTGAAATACAGAAGACTTTTCTATCATCTCTTTATTCTTAATATTGCTATCATCTCCTCTTCTCTAAAGCTCTACTAATTATTGCTATCAACTCCTCTTCTCTTAACATTATTATGGGGTACTCAGCGTATTACTATCAATAATGTTATGGGGTACTCAGCGTATTACTATCAAAATTACATGGATAACCTATTTTCCGTTGTGAGTTTGTCCCAATAGAGGGCTCTTTGATCTAGCATTTGTAGCACTTTAGGATTTTTCTGAGTTAATGGATTTGTGTTAAAAAAATAAATAAATAAGACTCAGACTCACATGGGCCTGGGTAATATCTGAATATTAGCAGACACACTTGCCACTTGTCAACCTACCCTAGGGACTGACGAATTTGTTTCAATAGATAGGAGTATTTTGTGAAATAGATAGGGATGTGATCCGATTTCTTATAGAAAATCAATAGATATCAAAACATTATTTTTCCAAATCAACATAGGGAAAACCGTTTGATTTTGAGTGATGTAATGAGATTTTTCATTTCACAGCAAAGCATAAACTCGAACACAATATTTGGAAATGAGAGATTTTAGTTTCAATTTCATCCTTGGTAGTTTTTTAGTTCCACTTATGTTCTTATCATGTGAAAACTGTCAACTATGTTGATCGAATGCCTTCATCGTTAATGACTGTGGCCTAAGTAAGCTGTGCACAGGGACGGACGCAAGATTTTCTATCAGTGAGGTCAACAATCTACAATGGTTTTACATATTTCTTATCTTACGGCAAGATCTAGTGGATCGAGTGTAGGGTCTTGGTGCAAAATTACAAAAAAAATCCAGAAATATATATACATGTCTATAGAAAATTTTAATCTTGCAGGGTCAATTGACCCCCTTGCATCTTCTTGGGTCCGCCCCAATGCAGGTGAAACATAGTTCTCCATGGAGGATGGTAATGAGGCGCACATATGGGGGTATAAGATTTTGAGACCCAAGATATTTTAATATAATATTTCCTATGTCCTAAATTTCTTGTTTACTTACACTATTTATGGCACCTCAAAAAATTGTATATATTTTGAAATGTATAATGTTATATATTCAATATTAATCTCGTTTGATAGATCTCAATGAGTTCTATAAAACAAAATTTTCAATATTGTAAAAAAATAAAGGCATGCACGTATATATATGGACAAAAAATTTGGAACGGAGGGAGAATTGAACCCACATGATCGATCTATAATTTTCAATTGGATGCTCCCTATAAGGGAGCAGACTTGAGAACTTTCATACGATATCTATAATATTAAGTCATGCATTAAGTAATAGATCTCCAAATTCTTGGTCAGAAAATGTAATGACAACATAGAGTATTTGATTTTGGATTCCTCATGTCCTCATCTCTAACTGGATCCTTCTTAAAATAAAAGAGATAGTGTTACATTAACAAATTATAATCAAGTGGCGGAGGAATTAAGAATATTGTGGTCCTCAAATGTTGACATTGGAGAAATTTCATTTTTCATATCCGAAATAATCCGCGGAGAACCGAACCCGCTCGAGCTCGGTCTTTGGAAAAAATTTCTTCAAAAAGCCCTCATCTTTGGCCAGAAACTAACCAAAGCTAACTCATTAACTGAACCAACATCTCCACTTTGGCCATATTATATAAGGCTATTCAAAGATTCCAAACCTCAAATTTTTTCCCACACTCTAGTCCCTTTTAAAACCACTTCTAATTTGTAAAAAGAATCAATTCTAATTGGGATTTTTTGGGTAGGCTTTTGTTTGCAAAAATATTATTCCATCCGTTCCAATTTATATGTCCATTTTTTCATTTTGACATGTCCCAAAATGTTTATCTAGGTTTTAAAAGTTTATAGACTAAAACCTATGAAATTCCATTCTTGCCCTTATCTTTTTAATTAAAGCAACAATTCTTACAAGTTGAAGGGAAATTTTTGGGAAGTTGGAGATTTATAGATGTAATAATTGTGTTCTCTTAAAAAGTTGTGTTCCAAAAAATGGACAACCATATTGGAACGGAGGGAGTAATACAAAAAAACCCAAAATTTTGCCGTAACAATAATTTTTGAACAAAAGTGATCATAAATGATTACGGGGAAATTTCAGGATAGTACTCCCGCCGTAAAAAAAAATTAGTCCATTAAAAAAAACCTGCAATTCTCAGATAAAAATATTACACGCCTTTTCATAGTGGACTAATTTTTTTGGGATAGAGGAATTACTATTTTGGCAACACAAAAAATCACCTTAACAAAGTTCAAACTCAATCTTAGAAATGTTTCTTGTTTAAAAATTAGAAGTGATTTTTTTTTAGGGAGTAGACTGTGGGACAAAATTTGAGGTTTTGAATCTTTGGATACCTTATATCAATATGGCTAAAGTGGGGATGGGGGATGCGTTAAAGAGGTAACTAGTCTATGGTTAGCTTTATTGTTATAAATTTAAAATGGGGTGGTTGCAGAAGGAGAAGAGGGTAGGATAACAACAGGGACAGGGTAAGCCAAGAAGGGTTGGTCTTTATTCGGTGTTGGTTCGCCCTTAACACCGGGATTGCTTATGCTCCGGAGAGGGTCTTAGCTTCTCCCATCCCACACCCCATTGTTAGCTTATCTGGGTGTGGGGAATTACCGACGTGCCCCCCAAAACCCTCCAAATATTTTATTACTCTCTTTAAAGATTATATAAGGGCAGCCAAGTAATTTCTCACATTATTTCTTTATCCACTAACTCTTATATACCCATATCAACTACCAAACAAACTTTTTTTTTTTACTCCTTAACTAATCCTCCCATATACCATATCTACCTATTATCCACCGTCCTTCTTCATCCCATAAAACCTTATCCACTCGACAAACGAGCCGTAGAGAGTTTTATGTGGGAATACATTCCTATGGCCCTATTCCTAACTAACACAGGGCTGACTTTGGTTTCCTCGTAGAAGTGACAACTAGCCGAAAAGGCGGAAGCCCGGCGTGTTTATGAGATGGACCGAACACAAATGAACTTTTATTTGAGCCGAACATTATCCAATTTTGAGAAACTTTTATTTTTTTGTTCAATTTTAATCGAACAAGGCGAGTATTAACTTATCGAAACTTGATTTAAAAGCTTAATGAATTTCAACATGGTTGCTTATGCGACAAACTAATTTGGAAGGCCCTGTTAACTGACGAACAAGAATTAGAATTCGAGCAACTTATTCGTTGATTTATCAACCCACAAAATTAAATAATTTGGTATTTTAGTTTTAGATTTGAAGCTTTTTTACTGTGTATATTTGATCCCACAAAAGAAAAATATTTCTACCATGCAGTTTATGTAGAATCCATTTCGCATGCAGTTGAATGGGTAAAATTAGGCATGAGATCGATTGACTTCACCAATTAAAATTTCTAGATCCACCGCTGAAGCAGTTTTATGCTAAGAACTTTCTTCCAAGTTATATGTGACAAGTAAATATATGCATTATATACATACGTTGATTACGTCATCGTACCTTTTCATTCTAAAAAATAAGATTATGTCATGGTACCTTTTTTGATTTTATTTAAGTAATTTATAAACCCCACCAAATTGAACTCTTCGGAGCCAGAATGGTTGTAATGAAGATGACTTTGGATTTATATATTGTGAAGGAGGCATTTTTCATCCAATTGTTTTAATGGTCAATTAGCCTACTCAACCAGGTGATCGATAGCTTAGCAAAAAGAGTTGAATCCTCCAGTACTGTCCCTTTTGAATTGTTGTGTCGAGCTCTTTGTGAGCTCGTTTTTTGGTTCGATGATCAAAATCATTCACCTTTTAGAATCTGTCAAGAGCAGCAGCTACGTAAAAACGTATGCTGATAGCACACTGTTTGAAGCTCACGCCAACGTTTGTGTGTTAAAAGATAGATTGCAATACTCGATCAGAATTCCTTTTTCTCACCTTAGTTTTATTTCAAACCACTTTAAAAGATATCCGATTAACATAAATTTCTGCATCAATAATCCTCTCGATGAGTTCTAAAAATCCAACGACTATGATCGTCAAAGTCGTATCGAAAAGGTTACACGGAGAATTTTTAACATGATCGTTCTATTTTCACAATAGACCGGAGAGGAGCCGGCTCCATTATTTTATTCTTACTTATGCGGCAAGAACACACTGTTTTTTAAAAGTTGATGATGCTGATGTGTAGCTTTTTTCTGGTCCGTTGGATGTGAAATCCACGTCACCACGATATTCTTTTATTTGAAGAAAAGACGACGAAGACTGGAGAAAGACAGAAAATTTAGAAAAACAAAATTTGTGGAAATAAAGTAAGCTTTTGCCAATGGATTTGGTTGAGGCTGCGTTTCTCCGCATCTTCGAATGGGCCCCTTTCGATTCGTAAGTTCCTACTGAGGAGAGTGGGATTCCCCCGGGATCCACTGAGTTCATCAAAATCGTTTACTTTTTGGGTTCGCCGCATAGGTGATTCATCATGGAGATTTTTTTAATTAGTTGGGGATTTGAAAGGTTTCTCGAGACAACCAAGGCGACTTTTTCGGGTTTACGATTTTGGAAACAGTAGTTGTTTTGTGAAATTTTAATAAGTTGTCCTTAACTCTACTAGCTCTATTAAATAATTCTTTTTTTTTTAAAGTTATTAACTAGTAATATATGCAGAAATTTTCATATAATAGTGTAAATAATGCAACCAAACAATCCAAAAATACATAAGATGTCATACTTGTTTTTTGTGTAACCTCTATTTTGGGCCAATTAAACAAAATTAAACCAGTACATAACTTCATTATATTAGTATTTATTGTAGGAAATTGTGTGGCGAATAGGATCGTACAAATATTTTCGGATATATGTTCTTGTTTTGTGAGATATAAAGCTGATTATAGTTCAGACTTCAGAGTCTCTCTATTTTTTTAATTTTTGTCATTAAGCGAGTGTATTTTGTTGGGAACTGATTTATCTACAAAGAATTCATTCTTCGAATTCGATACAGTCGTTTCAATATTCATTGCATCTTGACAGCTAGCTGAAGAGATTTCTTGGAGTTACTATATGTTTGGTAATCACAAATTGAGTTCAACACCAGAAATTTGTTTTTTTCCCCCAAGTTTTCTGAAAACTCGTTTTTTCAAGAGAGAAAAATAGATCAGACGCCAATTCAGTTTGCCAAGACGATCAACGACAGAGGTGTTTTGAAGGCTTGTGGTTTAACCGCTTTATCCTATGAAATAGATGCCTGTGCAACCTATAACACCGTTAGTAGACGACAAATCTGTTGTAAAAAGACTATACATGTCTAACACAGGATTTAATTTGTAATTTCACAATTCTCTCTGTCTTCCTATTATGGATAATATGTAATTCAATTTGTCTGTTGTATTCTGTTTATTATAACCATTGAATAGTATTCTGGAATTGCCGTTGTATTTTTTTCCTTACAATTCCAATTAATATAGGTGGTTTACTTTTTCGGCTCGTCCCGTAGGATTCCAATGCAGGTGATTCTGGAGTTTCAAAATCGTTTACTTGTTTCTCTCGTCGAGTAGGTAATTCCATACATGATTCTAGCTTGTTCGACTCGTCCAGCAGATAATTCCAATATAGTTGATTCGAGAGATTTAGCTAAAATTTCAAGCTAGTTGGACCAAAATATAAGAGAGTATTTACCCACAAAAAAAAAAAACATAAGAGTGTTTTTTTCCCTCCAGTTGATAGACAAAATAAATTAGAATTTGAAGTTACTCTTGATCCTTGTAACTTTTCCTGTCTAGACAACAATTAATATTTATAACATTTTATTGAATTATTTTTAGACAATTTAAATTAAGACTGAGTTTACACCATAACCAGAAAAATATTTTCGGTATTTTGAAAATTTTCTACAACATGAAGATAAGTTATTTTCTTTACAAAAATCACAAAAATATCATTTATTATCGAAAACTATACTCAAT
Organism: Gaultheria prostrata; assembly: GCA_036023075.1. Taxonomy (NCBI): domain Eukaryota; kingdom Viridiplantae; phylum Streptophyta; class Magnoliopsida; order Ericales; family Ericaceae; genus Gaultheria; species Gaultheria prostrata. The sequence goes on from JAXBDA010005345.1 coordinate 19,647, forward strand.
TTTAACTACAGTGAGAATACGGTGTTTTTCAGTAAAAACTAACCTAAGGAACTTACAAATTTTTTACAATTTCGATGATTTCGCTGAGTCAAATCGATGATAGCGAATCGCCACAAATATGTGGCGAAAATTGCTTTTGGCTACTGAATAATCTAATCTCGTCTGCGGTTCACTTCCACTGTTGTCATCCTAGGATTATGAAAATCCAATGGTGGAAATACAAGATAACCAATACGCTGAGGCGAACCGAAACCGCTTGTGGGAAGATTCCTCCAAAAAATCCCCACCGAATCCCCTACGTCAACAAACAATATTAATTTGAAAAAAAAAAAACAAAATCTTAAATACAAGTTTTTTTTATTTTATGAGGAAGAGTGTCCCGATGAATCAGACTAATTTTTCGGTCCCTCCCACAACACTTTCACACGTAAACGTGAAGTGAGACGACCCCAAAAAAGTCACTTTCGAGAGAAATCGACCGTGCGATCTTAACGGTAATAAGCCCCATCAAGACAAGTCGATTAGGCACTGCGACAACCCCATTGGAGTTAGATTAACTACAGTTAGTTAACTTTTGTCTCAACCCACACCCCCCCTGTTTGGCTCTATTAAAAGGCCTTCCAACACCTCAAATTTGTCCCACACTAACCAACTCTGTTTTGCCATCATCTTTCTCCTTCTCCTCTTTCAGCTCTCTAGTAATTAAACAGAGAGGAAAATTAAGAAAAGTTAGAGCAAGAAAGATGAGCTGCAATGGATGTCGAGCTCTGAGGAAGGGGTGCAGCCAATCTTGCGTACTAAGGCCGTGTTTGGATTGGATGGAGAGCCCTCAGGCCCAAGGCAACGCCACCCTCTTCGTCTCCAAATTCTTCGGCCGCAGCGATCTCATGTCCTTCATCGCCGCCGTGCCTGAAAAAAATCGACCGGGTATTAATTAATTAATCTACCTTCTCAAATTTCTGGCTCTCATCGTCATTAAAAAGATTTTCTGATTGTTTTTTGTTTATATTTGTACTTTTCAGCTCTGTTTCAGTCTCTCTTGTTCGAAGCTTGCGGTCGAACGGTGAATCCGGTGAACGGAGCACTGGGTCTCCTCACCACAGGTAACTGGCACATATGCCAGCTCGCCGTTACGACGGTTCTCTCCGGTGGCACTCTGCGGCCGATGGGTGCCGGAATTTTAACCCCGCAGACTGACGAATCATCCGAGGCTTTTCGTTCTGCTAAGAAATGGAACAATGATAATTATAGTACCAAACAATTCGATGTCGAGAAGAATTCGGTGACGGTATCATTCAACTCGACCGAAGAATCTGGGGTGTTCATCAGCTTTGACGGGAGTGATTATGATGTGAAGAATCTGCGAGGAGAAGAGCCAAAGCTTTTGAACCTTTTTGCGTGATCGAATTGCCGAATTGAACTTAGGGTGTGTTTTTCGTAGTTTTTATGTAGACAAAAATAAGACTGTTTTTCTTATTGTGTCTCTTTGAACTTTTGGAACTTTTGTTTGGAGAAATTTTAGAAACTTTCTGAGCAAAAAGTTGAAAAAATCTATTAGAGAAACGGGCCTTAGAATTTCTGGCGTCTTGAAGACTATCAGTTCAAACCTTTTTGTAATATGGACTGCTTTTTTGTTGAATAAAAAGTTGAACTTCTTTCTAGCGCTCGAAAGTACTTCAGTGGCTCAACACCTATGTTGTAAGTGAAAAATTATTTGGCACTTCTCGGGGACCGTCACACGTAGTGCTCTAACACTCTTATTCATCACAGGTTTTCGTAGGACCAATACATTTAACACTGAACAGCACAAAAAACGTAATAGATATAAGTGTTAGGACAACACAACGTTACTTCTACCCAAAAATGAAAACGCACACCCTTTATCTATAATGTGAGACTCTGTTTCTGTGAGTTGGATAACTAGTACAATGGCAAGCTAGGGTATAGATTGTACAAAACTACTAAGTAACATGGGTAATGGATTAACCATGAGTGAATCTCTCTCACATTTTGCCGAACACAGAAGGCAAGAATAAATTGGAGCATATTTTAAAATATGGGGAATTTGCACTTATACCCCCTGTACTTTGCTCGATTTGTAAACACACCCCTTATACTTTTTTTATTGGCACTTACACCCCTACAGGGAACCCAAAATTTGCTTGGGTTTGGACTTCAACTTTCCTGATCAAATTTCGATGATCCAATCTATTCAATGTGTTCGAAATGTGTTTTCAAGGGGATCTAGGGAGAATCGGCCAAAAAAAAGACCGCGAAGGGTTTGGATTAAGCAGTTTCTGTAAAACTGTATATGTTCGGATCAAGCCCTTCCTGGTTATTTTTTTTGATCGAGAAAGTCAAAGTTCGAACCTAAGCAAAATTCGGGGTTCTCTATAAATATAATCAATGATCAAAGTACAGGGATTGTCTTTGCAAATCGAGTAAAGTACAGGGGTTGTAAGTGCAAATACCCTTTTAAAATAAATCACACTATAAATTCACAAATAAACTTTTCTATCTATTCGTGACAAAATCATCAAAGGAAAATATAATCAATGATAAAAGAGGAAAAGATTGATTGAGAACTAAATTTTTTAAGAGGTATCGTTACAGGATTGATTTGGGGGGCTCAGGGCCCAACTTTACGTGATCTAATGGTAGACAGGGCATGGCGCTCACACAAAGATGTCTTGATAGTACTTTATGTAACACGGATTGGCGATCCAAAAGGTATTGAGCAGGGACGGAGGCACACTGGGGCATGAGGGGTCATGTGCAAGAGGGCCCAACTTTTTTTTTTTTTAATCAATTCTAAACAAAAACTAAATGAGAAGAAGGTTGCCATCTAAACAAAAGTATTAAAGGAGGATAAGGCTCACCAGATCTAAACAAAAAAATAAAACAAATGATTTTAGATATGGAGAAAAAGGAGGAGGAGAACTGGAGAAGGCAAGCGTTGAGATGTTAGAGTTGCTCGCTGTTGGCAGTCGCCGACGAGATCGCCGATTCGCCGTTCGCCGTTCGCCGATCACCGAGGTAACGAGGTCTCTCACACTCAGTCTCTCTCAATTCCCCGTGTCTCTCTCTCTGATATGATATGGATACAGATACACATATGTTGGTCTTCATATATTACATAAATATTTTAATGTAATATTTGGATGTCGGTTTCTTCAATTCCAGTTTCCAACATTTACTACTTTGGATGTTAGGTTGGGTTTTTAATCTCGGTCGTCCAATACAATTTTGGACGGCCTGGATGTAATGTTCAGGTACCACGTAGGCTCGGCCGGGTGGTACCCGGTATGTACCCAAAAAATTTTCCTTTCTATATTGTTATACGGAAAATTACATTTTCGAAACTTAAATCACACTAGGTCAAGGTTAAAACTTAATTACCACTAGGTCAAATTTTTTTAAAAAAAAACCGAAACAACCACACGTATTATTCCTAAGTCAACTTTTTTGGGGTGTTTAGGCACTTAGAGTATCATACGGTTTTAGAAATTTAGGCACTTTCATAGGATTTTGGAAGTTTAGGCACTTTCATACGGATTGGGGATTTAGGCACTTTCATACGGTTCGAGGGTTTAGGCACTTTGAATTTAAGCACTTTAAAAGAAAAAAAAAAAACACGAACAAATTTTGTATTTTTGTGCTATCCTTTAAATTTTTGTTTAAGCTTAGTAGAAATTGGTGCCCCTGCTAAGGGGAATTCCTAGATCCATCCCTAGTATTGAGCAAAGTTTACCTCGTACCACTACAACAAAAATGGCTTGTTGAGGCATTCATAAATGCCTCAATAAGGGACCTATTGGGGCAGTTTCCCTGTTGGGGCACTACAGCTTAGTGCCGCCTGTATCGATGCAGCTTTAGGTATATCGCGGCACTTGTTATAAGGCACTGTTAGGAGCCTCAAGAGCCCTTTCTCGCTGCACTTTAAAGTGTCGCGTACAACACTTTTTAAGGCATCGCTTGAGGCATTTTGAATTGCCTCAAGAGCTTTCTCTCGCTACACTTTCAAGTGCTGCATATATTACTTATCAAGGCATTTTCCAGTGCCTCCACACTAATTTCAGAATCTATTTTTGATGCACTATTAAGGCATTTCAAACTGCCATATAATGCACTATCTCTAAGTTCTTTTAGAAAAAAAAGGGTAGCTTTCACGGCACTTTTAACTAACTAATAAATTGTTCACCAATTTTTTTTTATCCCTTTCGTACTACCTGATCAAGCAATGCAATAAAATAAAACCTTAATTCAATGTGATTTGTATCCCAACCATGTCCAAAACAACATAAACCATAGTCATTAATTTCAATAGAAGCTACAAGTCAATAAACTTCAAAAGGATCCAAAAAATAAATAAATATTTGACAGAAATCTACCAATAACATGAAACAAAAACTCACTAAAATTTCCACAAGAAATCTAGAACAAAACCATGAGAGATGCCATGTATAAAATAAAAAAAACTACAAGTTAAAACAAAACAAAAACAAAGATTGTTCAATATCCACGTGACATAACTCCGTCTACCACGCAACTGCCAAGCGATCTCATTCATTCAATAAAGCAGCCATCATCATCTTTCACTGCCTAATCAAAACAAAACCACATGCACCGTTTTAAAGTCTATTGTTTTGTAGTAAGAATAAAAAAATAGACAATATTGGACATTAAACGTACCACAAAATAGGTCAAGCTATTTGGTGTACGAATGGCATCTCCAACGGTCTTAAGGACTTATCAAATGCTCGCCCCATTGGATCGGGACTTGAACATGAATCTCACACCAATTAGCTCCAAGTTCTTCACCTACCTCCGTAGATGGATCCATACTAGCAATCTGCCCTTTACCGGCAACTTTTGTTGGGTTGACTACACTCTTGAAATAAGCATAATCCCCTACCTAGCATCAATAAATAAGAAAACATCACATTGCAAATTTGAAATACAAAATACGAAATATATATATATGACCAGTTTTTAATATAACAACCAATATAATAAAGCAATTAAGGAATAATGTAAGAAAGATCGAAACCTCAAACATGAAATCAATCATTGATAGGCGCGTAAAATTCATGAATTTAAGCGCCTAAGTAGGAAAGAATGAGCGCGTTAGACGTGCGGTTAATCCTCATTTTCCATTTAATTCGTGCACGTGGTTGGGTTTTGTGTCTGTGCTTAATTGCAGGGAATTGA
>JAXBDA010005346.1:0-24855 GCA_036023075.1 Gaultheria prostrata
TTTAATCTGAGCCCTTGGATGCGATCCAAGGGCTGTGGTAAATTGGTGCTCACTTTCCCCCCCATAAGGAGTCCTTATGTGAAGGGGATTGTATATATATATATATATATATATATATATATATATATATATATTCAACGTAATAGTACAGCATTTTCAAATTATAGCAGGAGCGACATCCTCTACTAGCCACTTTGTAGCTCCATCCTTGTATGCCAGTATTTTTTGTGGCCAAGGCACATATATGAAAAGCATGTGGGCGAATTTTTAATTATTTATTCCCGTGTCTCCGAAATCAGAATAAGTCTCAGTAGATTTATTGATCCCTTTTGGTTGACAAGTCTCTCATCTCTTTTGAATATTGATCGATTCAAACACTACATAGAGGATGAACTTCCACTGAAAATTTTGGTTCTGAAGAATCTAACCTAACAGTCAATAAGCCAACATGCATGCTGGGAAGCCTTGATGAGTGAAAGTAATGTTTGATAAAGTAATTATTATCTTGTAGTTTTGATAACTTTTCAATTTTACTCCTTCGTGTGATCTTTCTTGAAATTTTAACTTTTTTAAGGTGAAAGGAAACAAGAGGGCAAAATGGGAATGTGACATTACTTTTTTGGAATATTTTCAAAATGGACAACCTTTTTGGAACATTCCAAAATAGAATAGCAAACCAACTTAACGGGATGAAGGGAGTACATTTTTTGATAACTAGGTATCTAGATCAGCTTAATTACGCACATCTCGTTTAATCCTAAGAGGTCATAAATCCAATGTGCCTAAGTGGGGGCCCCACTTGCCTACTAAGAGACTTTTAGCTTTTGGATATGGTGGAGGATTACGTTTAATAGAGCCGTGTGGTTTTGTTGACATATTTGAAGTCTTTCAGTAGATAATGCTATTCGATTAACTTTAATTTTTGTATTAGACAATTAATACACACGATAAGTCTCGCAAATTCGGTGTTCAGTACAGCTTTTTTATCCATTTCATAGTAAATGCATTAAAATTCGTAAAATTGCACATAAATTCTTAACAATACGCCGTAAAACTGATGACACTAAGACATAAGCTCATATATATATTCAAATTTTTATTAACCATTACACAACTTATATGGTTTACACCCAAAGAAGAGTGTGCATCTCTTATTTCCCAAATTTATCTTCATGAAACATCTTGGAATAAAATAAAAATTTCATTATCAGATATATTACTCTCTTATGGTGTCCCCCAATTGTCAAATGTTACACCATCTCAAAGTGAATGCTATACAGTTGAGTTATAGTATCGTACCGTTGTATGATTAATGTTATGATAAGGGTACCATAAGAAAGAGATTTTGAAAATGTTTTGTGGGTTTTTTGTTACGCATTCTTATGATTAATGTTATACTTGAATGATTAATGTTATTGAATAACAGTGTATCCCATACAAGAAGATGCATTACCAGCTCCCCATTTTTTGCTTTTGTTAGGAGTATTATAAACGAGTTCATTACTCAGCAACGCGCTGCTTTGTTCGGAAGCCTTTTTTTGCCCATTTTCCATTCATTACCTCATTATTCTTATTTCTCTCTCTATCTCTCTCCAATTTTTTCCTAATTATTTTCATTTTTAAAAATCCAACCAAACACTATCTCAAAAATTTTTCTCAAAATTTTCTTTCCAAAACCCATCCAAACACAGCCCCGCGCGGTGAGCACGAAACAAATTTTTCTTTCGTCTTTTACTGAAAAAAATGAGTTCATTCTGAGACAAAGTACTACCAGTACTTCTCTTTTCCATGCCTGCTTAAAAGTATTTTTCACGTGTTGTAAATGAATATTGATGAACACCAGAACTACCCTTTCTCTCTCTCTGTCTCTCTCTCTCTCTCAGATCTCTACATAGTCATACCTTCTTCCTCCTTCAAGTTCATATTCAAAATCTCTCTCTTTCTATCTCTGTGTCAAGAAAAAGAAAAGAAAGATGAAGACTACTCAAGTTCAAGTCTCTCACCCCATCCAAACACTAATCCCGCTTCACAAATCATTCCGAAACTATCCACTCCCCTGGCTAAAATCGGCCTCGCGCCGAGGCCAAAACAACAAACTTACTAAAAGTCGATCTTTTCCGGGATCGATTAAAGCCGTAGCCCTTAACGATCAGGAGAAGTCTACTTCGGTTAAGGCAGTTGTTAACGTGAAAGTGATCGCTGGCGGGTTACTATCCAACCTCAGCTTAAGCCGTGGGCTCGATGATATTACTGACTTGTTCGGAAAGTCCGTCCTTTTGGAGCTTGTTAGTGCTCAGCTTGATGCTAGTAAGTATTTATATATGTACTTCTAGCAAATCTTATTTACTTCTCGCTAATTTTTTTTATGTATCCGGGTATAAAAAATAAAGAAAATAACTCTTCCTCGGTTCCTTTTTAAGTGTTTCGTTAATTCAATTTATTAAAGAAAAATTATAATTATCCTTTCTCAGCAACTTTTACTTTAATTTTTTACTTTTCACATCAACATTTACCTCTACTTTCCAAAATTATCCTCAAATTTTATTCCTGAACTCTTTACTCACAAATTTTTTAGAAGGGCAAAATGATAATTGTACAAACTTTTACGACTAACTATTTAAAACACATACTTATTAAGGGACAACATAAAATGAAATTAGAGACACTAAAAAAGGACGGAGGGAGTATCAAAAATATATCTTTAACAAAAGTATGCACAAAAAAAAAAACACAAAAGCCGTTGAAAAAGAAGCTCTGGATTTACTATCATTCCTCTCACGGATTTGGTGTTGGAAAACTCCGGCATGGTTGTCGCGGTTGCAGCCTCTACCGTTTCATGGCTTGTTTGAGAAATTAAAGGCTTTGACTTAGATTTGTTTTCCAAAAATGGACTTAGGTTTTTCATTTGAAACTGTACATCTCTTTTCATTTTCATTTGTTGATAAACATGATTTTACAAGTAGTAGGGTTATTTGTGGAGTCTTTGAAATCCCTTTTTTTCAATTTTTTATTGGAATGGAGAGTCTTTATTTTACTAGTCAATATGGACAAATTTTTGGAGTACTTAAAATCGGTTTTTCTATTGTGTATCCACTCAGTTAATAATAAGCACATAAGAAGACAAAAAAACACATACTTCAATTTTTTTTTAATAAATTTTAAAATATTTTTATACACTTTCGACACATTTCAAATTTCAATACACATTTTAAAACTTAACAACAGCAATTGAACAGATTTTAGAATTTCCCGAAACAAAAATACACTTCCAACAAAGTTAACGGAGACCATCTAGGCAATTTGCCGAAAAATTGTACGAGTAGTTTCTGATCAGAAGAACTCCAGTTTTACCCCTGTTTGGCTTCTTCAAACCGTCCGCTTTACTTCTGAATATTTTTGGACTTTCTAAAGAAATTGGGTTTCAGTCGAGTAATTTTTGTTCTTCGATTTTTCTGGTTGAGACAAACCAACAAGATATAAAAGTTTGAAGTGAATAAAAACAAATTTTAAAAGTGACTTTTAGCATCTATTTTTATTTTTTTTTCCGAAACTCAGTCCTGATGGTTAGTATTATTCCAAAGGTACTTGATTTCAACATACTTAAAGGGAGTTCTTCAATAGATTTTATAAATATTTGATAAAATTAAGGGCTTGATTTTATCCATTCGTGAAGGAATTTTATAAAATCTCACATTTTTGCACTAAAAAAAGTGAGATTTTAAGAAATCTGTTCACGAATGGATAAAATCAAACCCTTGATTTTATCAAATCTTCATAAAATCTATTGGAGAACTCCCCTAAATTGATATCCACACTTTTTTTTTTCTCTTTTCCTTAAGTGAAACATTTATGCATAAATTTTTTACTAAAAATAAATAAAAAAGGTGTGAAAATCATTCTGTTATTCCAAATTCCAAACAGTATCTACATCTCAATAATTCATTGGAATTTGGAAGGACGTAGGCTTTTGATTTGTGGACGACTAGTTAACTGAAATACTTGCAGCTTTTGTCTGCGTACTGGATTTCCCATCGGTTTTGGTAACAAAGAAAAGCGAAAATCCTAGAGGGACCGACCATGGTGCACCGATCGGCGTCGGGAACCTACTTGTGGGTTCCACACGGATAATCCGAACCGTTAGATCATCTTAAAATCATTTTCCGAGGGGCCCTTCGTGAGAACCGAGGCAATCGGACGGCCCTAAGTGCTTGATCCAAATCACACCATTTCATCCAAATTGTTTTTGTATGAAATGGGGTGATTTTGGAGCAAGCACTTAGGGCCGTCCGATTGCCTCGGTTCTTACCCAGGGCCCCTCGGAAAACGATTTTCAGATGATCTAACGGTTCGGATTCGCCATGTAGGATCCACAAGTGGGTCCTCGACGCCGAACGGTGCATGCGTACAGAAGTGTATAATTTTCTAAATCAATTAAGATATTTTTATGTGTTTGCCAGCTATATTTTAAAAACAAAAAAAGTTGATAGCAATTTCTTGTTTCTGTTTTGGTGATTAAATTTTTGGCAGAGACAGGACTAGAGAAGGAAACAATAAAGGGGTATGCCCGTAAGGTGTACCAAGATGATGATGATGTAAAATATGAATGTGATTTTGTGGTTGGAGAAGATTTTGGGGAGATTGGAGCAATCTTGGTGGAGAATGAACACCACACAGAGATGTTTCTCAAGACCATTGCCTTGGAAGGATTGCTCAATGGTACCATCACTGTCAATTGCAACTCATGGGTTGCTCCCAAGTCTGATAACCAAGAGAAGAGAGTTTTTTTCACCGATAAGGTCAGCCATGCATACATATATGCCTAACAAAATAAAGATAAAATTACCCTTTTTGCTGCTGTGGATTTGGGACCCAGGGGTCTTTGTGTGTCCATCCGGACTGTCCGTCTCAGTAATCACTTTTGGACGGTCCGAATTTGCACTACAGGGTTCCCGAATCCATGGATTTGAGATTTGCTAGAACTGCACCTTTTTTGGGTGCAACTAAATTGCTGTTCAATTACTTTTTGTTAACGCTCTAACAATCTAAAATTAATTTTTAATCACCGATCATAAGTTACAATTATTGAAGCTAAAAATCCACTTGAACACATCAATCGACTTCAAGTTGGTATCTCTATCGCTGTTGTCCATACACCTACTTACATGTGGTCATATTATTGCGAACACGTACAATTTGGTGGTCCTGAATTATTTTTACTTTTTCTTTTGTTGGTAAGTCTGAATTATAGAAAGTGAATGGTAAGAGAGACGATAAGAAAGAAAGAAAAATGAAAGTAACTGAGGACGATACGGAGAGAATAATGTCTATCACGTTCCCTTTTTTTTAAATTTATTTTTGCCGGGTCTTGTCAATATATCCGGTTATTTGGTTTCGTATTCATTTCTAGTTTCTTCTTTTTTCTAAAACAATAATGGAACGTCTGAATATGGCATAAGGTTTTTGAGAACCAAATTTTGGGAGGAAAAAAGAAATGAGAAAAGAAAAACATATCCTAATCATCCACGTGATTTAAGATTTCAACTAACGTAGGATTTCGGCCCGTTTGTTGATTACTGACTTATAAAAAGCTATAACAAAAAATACCACCGTCACTTCATTTTTGTCACAACGTACCGTATTTTTCTCCAACCGAATAACATTAAATTCATCGACTCTCTGAAGCATGTGAAATTGACTGTGTATTTTTTGTGTTTGCATAAGCAGTCATATTTGCCATCCGAGACACCAAAGGGATTGAGAAGGTTGAGGGAGCAAGAATTGGAAGAACTCAGAGGGAACGGGCAAGGAGAGAGAAAGACTTCGGATAGGATTTTCGATTATGATGTGTATAATGACATTGGCGACCCTGATAGTGAGGAGACACTTAAAAGACCAGTGCTTGGTGGAAAAGAGCATCCTTACCCTAGACGTTGTAGAACAGGTCGAGCACGGTGCAAGACAGGTATGGGAACACAAATAACCCGAGAAGGCACTTTTTATTTTAATGCTTTTCTATTTTTAAAAATCTTTTTCAATCTCTCTCTTTTATGGTTAGGTATTATTATCATTTTCCATTCAACTAACATTTATTTCTATCAAAATTAATATTTTTGGGTGTGAATTTAGATCCAGCGTCCGAGTCAAGGAGCAGCGAGTTTTACGTACCAAGGGACGAGGCATTCTCAACCGTGAAAAATATAACATTTTCAGTAAAGACCTTGTCCTCCGTGCTCCACGCACTTTTACCTTCTCTGGAAACAGCAATGATAGACACGGAACTTGGATTTCCCTATTTCACAGCCATAGACTCATTGTTCAATGAAGGGGTTAACATTCCTCCACTCGAATCAAAACATGGGTTTTTGAAAGATCTCTTGCCTCGGATTGTCAAGTTCATTGCCGATGCAAAGGATGATGTGTTGCAGTTTGATACCCCTGCCATGGTTGATAGTAAGCAAAAACTCCGTTCATTATCTCATTCGTCTCTCGGCCGCTTATCTCCCAATCGATTGGTCTATGTGTTTGAACATACTCCCTCCGCTCTAAATTACTGATCACTTTTTGAAATTCACATATTAAGCAGACATGCAATAACTGCATTCACATTAAAAAGATTCATTAATTTTCAACAATGCCCTTATAATTGTGAAATGATTGTTGTTAGTAAATGGGTTATTTTGGAAGATTAGATAAATTTTGCTTTGATTTTTCAAAGACGGCAAACAATTTGGAACATCCCGAAATTGTATAAGGGACAAGCGAATTGGAACGGAGGGAGTACCTTATTACCGGTAGACGGTAGTATATCAGCCCAAATAAATAAGTTAAGTAAACCGGCTTGGACTGTAGACCTTCTATAATGAAAGTAAATGTTACATCATATCAAGCCCGATTACTAATTGGACTGGGCTAAAAACACACTGTGGTAGCCGAGCCCAATAAGGCCCATTGAATGTGCACCCCCAAATTGGTGTAGAAAGTTGGAAACAGAATCCACATATAGTATATGCTCACAATTTTATTGTTTGAAAATATTTCTTTCCTATTTTCTCCATATAACAAATATTTTTCCCGGACACAATGTTAAAGTATCAGCGAATTTTAGTTTTGGAAATTCCGAGGGTAGTAAATTGTGTTTCCCTATTTTATGTCTTTAGTTATTATCTTTTTAATTGTTAAGTTTCTATACATAAAAGAACATTGTTATATTTCCACTTAGATAAAAACAAAAAGACTGTAAAATTTTAAAAATTAACCAAAAAACAATTATTAAATTCCAATTGTGTATGCTTTTCTATAGGGGTTTTTTTCTTCTTCTTATTATTATGTGATGACTTAAGGTACGGTTCGGTTTAATTTAACGACTTTTCTGACTATTGCAGGAGATAAATTTTCTTGGTTCAGAGATGAGGAGTTCTCGAGACAGACTCTTGCTGGTCTGAACCCATGTAGCATACAATTGGTCACGGTATGCTGCATTAACATTTAATAAAAAGTAATTATAAATTACACAATACCCATTTAAATTAATTATTCTTTAGATCACTTTGCTCCTGCAAACTGTAATCTTCTCAATTTAGTCATGTGAGTTACTGTGAAGGGGAATTGCTAAAATAATGTGATTATGATTAACACAGGAATGGCCATTGAAGAGTAACCTTGACCCTAAGATCTACGGTCCACCAGAATCAGCAATTACCCAGGATATTATTGAGTGCGAGATCAAAGGATTTATGACCGTTGAAGAGGTAATTAAAATAAACTACTTGTTAAGATCCTCTGTCATTATGAAACCGTTATTGCGATGGTGGGTGATGTATTGGGGCCAGGACCCACCCGAAAAAGTTAGGCCAAGTTTCCCACTTGATAAAATCAAGATTTGATAAAATCAAGTCGGAAACTGGGCCTTAATATGAGTTAGGAATAACTTCAATTTTTTACTATATTTGTGTATTAGTATATTTAAATTTATCTTTTAATATAGATTTAATTCAAACAATTTAATTAGCATCACCCTAAGGAAACAAATCTCTTTATCAAAGTAAATGTGGGTAAATGCAGGCTGTGAAACAGAAGAAGTTGTTCATGCTAGATTACCATGACCTACTCTTACCGTACGTGCAAAAAGTGAGGGAGGTTAAAGGGACAACATTGTACGGATCAAGGACATTGTTTTTCTTAACACACGAGGGAACCCTGAGGCCGTTAGCTATCGAGCTAACTCGGCCGCCAATAGACGGAAAGCCACAGTGGAAGCAGGTGTTCACACCCGCATGGGATGCAACAGCGTGCTGGCTATGGAGGCTGGCCAAGACTCATGTCCTCGCTCACGACTCTGGTTATCACCAGCTAGTGAGTCATTGGTAAGCACTTTCTCGATATCCTTTGAATTTATTGAATTAGACTTGAGATTGGATACAAATTTGACCTCATAATTTATTTGTTTGAATTTGCAGGCTAAGAACTCATTGTGCTACGGAGCCATACATAATTGCGGCTAATCGACAACTTAGCGCAATGCACCCAATTTTCAGACTCATGCGCCCTCACTTCCGGTACACGATGGAGATCAACGCTTTGGCTCGAGAAGCTCTTATTAATGCAGGTGGGATTATTGAGACTTCATTTTCACCGGCCAAGTATTCAATGGAATTTAGCTCCGTTGCTTACGACATTCAGTGGCGATTCGACCACCAGGCACTTCCTGCAGACTTAATTAGCAGGTATTTCCTTTCTGAAAAGAAGATTGACGATTTAAACCACAAATTGTTGTGCTCTCTGTTGGGTCCGGAGTGCCCCCATGGATTTGGTTACACGATGCCACTCCCTGCAACCGCTCTAAAAACAGACTTGCGGGTGCGATGTAGAATGACATAAAAGACTTAATTGAAGCCCTTCCTACCACTAATTGGTTTTAGGAGAGTTGGTGGAAAAGCGGTCCGACACTCTCCATCTTAGGTTCTTCCTTAAACTAGGCTCATTATCTTTATGTATACTTCTTTTTTTGAAGCTTATTTAACCTATTTATGTTCTATTTTCCCCATCTGATTTTCTCTGCCATAACGATACCGTCCAGCTCGTGTCACACTGTTAATTAATACTATTAAGAAAGTAAAGCAATTAGACTTTGTTCGCTTTGTTTTGCTGGCACCATCTCCTCTCTCACTCTCTCTCTCTCTCTCTCTCAGCACGGTCCTAATAAGTTTTTTCTTCAATTATTATTTTCATTTCTCTATCTATATCTCTTTCCTCTCATTACCCAAAAAAATCTTCCTTAATTTCCCTTTCATTTGCAAGTACAACTGCAATTTTCCATTGATTTTTTACTTTCATATTATAGATGTTACTGTTTGTTTACGTTTGTTCCTGACAAACCGACAAACTTGAAGTGGTAAAGTGCAATTCTGATATAAGTCTCCAAGTTTGCTGAGATTTTCAATTTTGCTAATTGCTAGGGGAATGGCTGTGGAGGATCCAACGGCCCCACATGGCGTGAAATTAACAATTGAGGACTATCCTTTTGCAAATGACGGTTTGATCCTTTGGGATGCTATTAAGCAATGGGTTACGGACTATGTCGAACAATACTATCCAGATTCAACCCTTGTAGAGTCTGACAAAGAGCTTCAAGCATGGTGGAAGGAAATCCGAACAGTTGGTCACGGAGACAAAAAAGACGAACCATGGTGGCCGGAGCTCAAAACAGCAGAAGATCTTATAGGAATTCTCACAACCATGATATGGGTTACATCCGGCCACCATGCCGCTGTCAACTTTGGCCAATATGACTTTGCAGGTTAGTTTCCTTTTTGAAAAAAACATAAGCAAACTTGGAGGGGTAATTTTAATTTATGCTCAAAAGCAATTTTCTCTCTTCTTACATCTCACAATATATATCAATGCTATTACCAATGTAGCTGTCATCAATTACCAATCTAGGTGCCATCAAATTTTGAATTTATAATCTCTTTGCCCAATTGCCTATGCAGGTTATTTCCCAAACAGGCCTACAATTGCCAGAACCAAAATGCCAACCGAAGACCCAAATGATGAGGAATTGAAGCTTTTCCTAACAAGGCCAGAAGCTGCACTCTTGAAATGTTTTCCTTCTCAAATTCAAGCTACAAAAATCATGGCCGTTTTGGATGTACTATCGAACCATTCCCCGGAAGAAGAGTACATCGGGGCAGAGATTGAGGGAGTGTGGGCGGATAATCCGAAAATTAAGGCCGCGTTTGCACAGTTTGCTGGGAAATTAAAGGAACTTGAGGGAGTGATTGAAGCTAGGAATGCAGATAGGAATTTAAAGAACAGAAGTGGAGCAGGGGTTGTACCTTATGACCTTTTGAAGCCATTTTCTGAGCCTGGGGTAACTGGCATGGGAGTTCCAAATAGCATCTCAATCTGAGACACAGAGTTCTTGTTTTGCAATTTTCTTTTCTTTTCTTTTTTCTTTGTTTTTTTTTTTTGCGTGGGAGTAACAAAACATGAGCATCTTCACTGTATTATTTTTACTAAGGGGTGTTTTGGGAAGAAAAAAAAAAGCCAAGATATCGACTTATTGAGAAGCAATAATTGACAAGTTTGGGCTTATTAGTTTATTTGCTAAAAATGTTTGAAAAACTAATAAATGTTTTATTGGTTGAATAAGCCAATAGACCAATAATTTGGCTCTTTTTTTTTTTTTTTAGCCACAACAGGCCTTAATAATATAATTTTTCTTTTGCTAGGTATATTGTTTTTACTTTTTACAATAGTCTATTTATTTAATGGGGCGTCGATATTCAAGGGCTTATTTGCAAGAATTCCCCCACAACTATCACTTTTTTACAATATGACCCCCTAAACTAAAAAAACGTGCCAACATGACCCCCTCAACTATCAAAATCAACCAACATGACCCCTTCCGTCCAAATCCGTTAGAAAAATTTAGAATTTGGACGGAAAATTGAAAAGTTAACGGATATTTGAAACATTAACCCAAAAATGCTCTCTCTCTCTCTCTCCCTGTTCTGTCCTCAACCCATCTCCCTCCCTAAACCATCTCTCCCTATACCTAAACAATAAACAAATTTTCAACCAAATTTCCCCAAACCCATTTTAAAACCCAAAATTTCCAAAACAAAAACCTACTTTTCGATCCCCAACCCCAGATTTCGAACGCATTCTCAAACCCAAAATTTCGAAAACAAAATATTGTTTTTCAAAGCTATCCCAATGCCACCATCCGAATGTTAAAAAAAAAAAAAAAATACTAGAATTGAAACTTATGGATAACAAACCCATTATTTGAATTTTATAATCATACCCACCATCCCAATGCCTCTAATTACCATCGCAACAAGCTCCAAAATATTTTTCAAATAATATAACTTAAAAGGGAAGTAGATATTACGATAGAACACATAACTGCATTTTTTTATCACATCACTTAAGTAGCAAAACAAGTATTCTGCAAATCCATACTAGATTACAAGAAAATCTATCTTAATAAGCACTTGCTATTTGAAAATAAGCAATTGGATTTTACAGCTTACCCAAAATTTTTGCTTGCTCTCTCCGCAACAAAAAACATAGACTAATTATAGGATTGCAACAAAAAACCACACCTACTCGATAACGGAAGGCTCTGGAGGGAATCCATGGATCAGACCGAATACAAGATGTCCAGGAAAAAAACACCCGAGGGTATATAAAGGTTCACGGAATAGAAAGCTCCACACAGGGAGATGAACCAAACTTCCAAAGTTTCAACTCTGACGAACCAAGAAACCTTGACTCCACGCCTACAGACCAGAAAATCCCCAAAGCTAGCTGTTTCACTTCGATGAACCAAGACCACCAGCTTTCTTCGACAAGCCGGAGAAAACAGGAGGAAAGACTGATCGAAGAGTGTGGAGCGGCGGCGATGTCAACCAAAAACGAGCGGTTATGGTGGAGTAGGGGAAGGGGAAACCAGATCTACACTCAAAAGGTTGAATCCTCCCCTCCCGCCGCCGCAAAGGGTGGTGAGGCCCTATGGGGGAAGGGAAGAAGAGGTGCTGCGATTAGGGTTGGAAGTTTGGGAGAGAGAGTTTGAAAAATACTCCAGAGAGAGAGAGAGAGAGAGAGAGAGAGAGAGAATATGGGGGTTTTTTTTCACAAGAATTCGTTCATTGTTTTAGCATATACGAGGTATCATAGTCTTTTCCCTCCTTTCCGTCCAAAAATTTAACAGACTTGAGGGGAGGGGGTGAAGTTGCTTGATTTTGATAGTTGAGGGGGTGAGGTTGATGTGTTTTGTAGTTGAGGGGGTCATGTTACCAAAAAGTGATAGTTGAGGGGGTGTTCTTGCAAATAAGCCATATTCAAGCCTACATGTACTTATCATTAGGTGTGGCAAATTGAATCCAAACTTAATAACAAACCCAAATCAGACCCACTAATAAAGAGAATAAGCCCAAGTTATTTAATAATAGGGTCAGAATGAGTCAAAACTCATCAAATCCATTTATAAAGTGAGTCTTAATTGGTTCGAGTTAAATGACCCAATTAGTTAAAAAAAACATATCCCACCAGTCACCACACACTATAACTATCAAACGCGGTGATGTGTACGGATGTATCGCGTACACAACGCATACACATACATTTGAACCGTCCGTTCCAACAAATTGATGGTTCGGATCTTAAAGACTCTATTACCGGTAATCCAGACCTTTGGACAGTTTACATGCACCGTCTGTGCACTATACTGACCCGGACGTGCGTACACGTATCTTTTTTGATAACTATCGTCCATCTCCTCAATCTCTCTCGTTATTCGACCAGATCAAGTTCTCTCTCTGTTTCTCCTGGAAAAACTCCTAAGGAAACCGCGAGCGCCTGAGCAGTTTGTGTTGCGAGCGTGCCAGGACCGTGCGGTACAGTCCGATTGTGATAAAGGCCTTCGTGCCTTTTGTAACTTCTTTCGTAGCGAATTGCGTGCAACCCAAAGGCTAGAGTTCCAAAGTGGTTCGTGGTTTGCCTTATCGTAAAGAACTTCAATAATTTCCCAACCGTGTGAAAAATGAGAAACAACGAGATAAATAAAACCAACTTTTATTAATGAAGATTAACAAAAGTGGGGTACAAGAAATCGTAAAACAAGGTCCTAGGCTCGGGCTAGACCTGTAAAATGATGTAGCCAATCTGTATAGAGGTATGGGTAAACTCCTTGAGCATAGCTTCGTGTTTCCCCCAGGTCCATTGTGGATTGTTACACTTTGGCTATGGTCTTACTTTCCCCAACTAGGCCCTAAAATGACCAAAGTCCCTGGTGCCACTTGCTATGGAAGTAATTACGGTGGGATTGGGGGTAAAAAATCCTTTGAAGATTGTTTTAAATTCTTCTACTCTGACCTTACCGACCAAGTCATGGGTATTAAGTACTTACCCTTCGAAAAGGACATTGTTCCTGACTGGCTTAAGAATCCACCACCTAGCTCTGGCAAACTTCTTGAATATGAGAAGGAAATGTGGGCCAACTTTTTGATCCCTAGGGACTTGCTATTTAGATTGGGTACAACCACTTCTGGCAACTACCAATGTGGGGTTGAATTTTATAATCCTGCCCAATTTTCTCGCCAATTTGGTATGCTCCAAGTTGTGCCAGCCCTTTCTATCCGTTCCAAGAACGAGGGTTACAGCAGTAGAGCAGTCATTCATGCAACAATCCTTGAATCTGTTATGAATGAATATACCAAGGCCAAGGCAGATTTCAAATTCCTCCCTTTTACCGAGGCTCCGAAGAAAACTGAGTCCTTCCATAAATGGTGGGAAGCCTACGTAGTGAAGGTGTTTGAAATACTTGTGGAAATTATTTTAGTCAAAATCTGTCCTCCTCTGCTTGAAAAATCAAGCAGGCTAGGTTCCAAGGCTACCACTACCTCTACTGCTGAAACCGCCAAGAAAAAAGAAATGGATACAGCCTCCACCGCTACTGGTGGTTCTAAAAGTAAAGGTAAAGGCCTAAACTCTTTTCAATTGGAGCCTCGTACTTAACGACTACATTTTTGACATCTCATTCCTCTCTCAAAGGCCTTGCTGATCAAAGTGCCTCAGAGAAAGCCCAAAAGGATACTTTTCGTGAAAAGAGGACGAAATTAAGCCAAGATAAGCCCATAGCTTCTTTGCAGGTAACTTCTCCATTATATTTTGACATTAAGGCCTTCAATTGCCTCTCAGGCATTTTTAGGTTAAGCCTCTTTGTTTACTCATATAGATACCGGCTTCCACCAGTACGAGGAGCTAATCCCATGATGAGAAGAAGTCATCACCGGAACGCCTCGTAAGTTGTTTTTGTAAAGGCATTGATTGATGTTTCGTCCCACTAATGGTTTTCTTGCTCAATGTTCACAGGCCTCCACTCCTCAGAGCCAAAGGCCTATCTCTCCTTCTCTTACAAGGCAGAGACCACCGAGAAAGCAAAAGGTAACCGCACGCAGGGCTATTTACATTTCGTCAGGCTCTTCTGTGGATTACAGTCTCCCTCATGTAAAAAATCTTAACAAAAATGTTTATCCTTAACAATAATGAGGCCTTTATGATTTGGTAACCAAAACACTTGATCTGTTTTCCAGGATCCTGACCAGCATAAGCAAACTGAAGCTGAGGTCTCTTCAAAAGCTTCTAAAGGTGTGGATTCTTCTGCTGACAAGGGCTCTGAGGACGTCAAGAGTCTGTCTGAAAATGAGGAGAAATCTGGGTCTCATGATGAAGAACAGTCCACTGGCTCATCTCCTTCAAGGGAAACCTCAGGACCCAGTCAACTGGATGATGCAGTTCTATCCCAACTGGTAAAGATTTGTTATTCACCTCCATCCATAGACCCTTATGTCTTAAGTCAGTTATTGATCACTGAGCCTATACAGACTCATGGTGGAGAGGTTGCTGGGGGTGAACCAATTGTGAAGGAGGCCTCTGAGATTCCTGCTGATTCTTCTGTAAGGGAGTCAAAGGTAGGAGCTCTTGAGGCTCATTCAATTTTTCCTTTTACTTCATGGCGCACCTACCTAACTATTTTCCTTTAATCTCTTTAGGATGAGACTGGAAGCAAAGGCCTTCAAACCTCCACTGATCCTCTCTCTTCAGGAGATGCATTCCTTGCAGCCGAAATCCCTACTCCCCTGGAGTCTTAGAGCCTTGGAGAAGCTGGGAGTGCTGAAGATAATGACTTAGAGAAACTCTTCAAGTCCATTGAGGAAATTGTAACTACCTCCCTTTCTGGTACCTCAGGCAGCGGGGTAGGCTCTTCAGCTCCTCCAGTAGTCAGCTCAAATCAAGTGGGAAAGGCCAAGGAAGAGTTCAAGGCGGCATTAGCAAAGAATCTTAAGGCTGCCCTTCATCGTGAACGTTCCTCAAGGGTGAAATATCTGATGGTCATCCTTCTTGAAGCCAAGGCTCTCCCTCCCCCTTATGACTCCATGTTGGCCTCCTTTGAAAAAGAATTTCCCTCTTTTGTTGAGGCCTATGACACTTCTACCCAACAGCTCCAGGCCGTCAATGAAAAGCATGACGAAGCTGGTGAATTAACCAAGGACTTCAGTTAGCAAGCAGCGGCTTGGAAGGAACTTAGGACCAAACTTGAAGAGAGTTCCAAGGCTCAGACTGCAGGCGAAAAAGAAGTTGAAGACCTTCACCATAAGCTTAGTCTTGCCAAGGAGGCCTTGAAAAAGGTTACTTCCAACCATGAAGTCCTTGTATCTCAAAAAGCTGAAATGTACTCCAAGGTTACTACCACCAAAGGAAAGCTTGATGGCCTCCAAGTCAAGGACCTTCGTAGTTCAAAGGAACAGCTTGACAGCAAGCTCAAAGGTCTGGAGATGTCTTGGGAGGGCCTGAAGAAAAACTTGCTGGACCGTTTCTGACCTTTACATTTTTTTAAAAAATAGTTTAACATCTAGCCTGGACTCTTAACTTTGTTGGCCTTAGGTGATTTTGGGTTGTAATTAAGTAGGATGGCCTCTGTTGAAGGCCTTTATTCTGACTATTTGGAAATTATGGCCTCTGAACTTGTTAAATTTTAGTACTGAGGCCTTTACACAATTCTGTTTTTCTTACCTTTTGATGATGATTCTCATTACACATGGCCTAGACGCTTCTCACCAACATGCATCTAGGCCTCCCTTATTAATCATTATCTTTAATGGTAGCTTTTCACCAAAGTCCCCCATTTCCCACATGGTTGGATAGTAGTGCTTAACGAACTTGCCATTCGTAGTATGTTGGTGCATGCCACCATCTAGATCCATCAAAACATAAGTATTCCGTCTGCAGACTTGGGAAATTTGGTAAGGTCCCTCCCAAGTTGGAGACCATTTGCCATGCCTTGTTGTTTTTTAGCTTAAAGACAAGGCTGCCTTCCAGACTACGTCACCTTTGGCAAAAAATTTCTTTCTCACTCTTTTATCATAGACCTTTGCAATCCTCTTCTTCTGCACTAGCATGTGGTCTATGGCTGCAAGCCTAACCTCATCCAAGTCTTCCAATTCCATAAGCATGGCTTAAGAGTAATCTGCATGGGTGAGGCCACTTTGATAAGCAAGCCTTGCTGATTTTAGTGTGATCTCCATAGGCAATACTGGATCATGCCCATACACTAACATGTAAGGAGTCACGTTTGTAGCAGTTTTCTTTGATGTCCTATAGGCCCACAAGGTCTCAGAGAGCAATTTCTTTGAGCGTAATATGGGGTAGAACAAGACAAGGTTATCTTTAGATTTGCTGCAAAGGCCTGCATTTGACTTCCAAAGAACATTGTTCCTCTATCGGCCACCAGGTGTTGAGGGATTCCAAATCTATGAATAATCCTTTCCCTGATGGCCTTTATAATAGCCTGTTGTTCAACAGACTTTAGAGGAATGGCCTCTGCCCATTTAGTAAAATAGTCCGTAGCCACTAGGATGTAAGTATGATTTTTAGAGGAAGAAGGGTATATTTTGTCAATTAAGTCCAATGCCCAACCCCTAAAAGGCCAAGGTTTCACCACGGCCTAAAAATCAGCCGCTGGGGCATGCTGAATAGGACCATGGAGTTGGCAAGGTTGGCAACCCTTAGGAAAGCGAATACAGTCTTCCAAAATTGTTGGCCAATAATAGCCATACCTCCTAATAAGCCATCTCATCTTTATACCTGATTGATGGGCTCCACAAATCCCTTGATGGACCTCAGCCATGACCTTTATTGCCTCTCTATGTTCAAGGCATTTTAACAACAAATCGTCCTCAAGGCTTTTCTTATAAAGCTCATCTCCAATGAGAAGATAATTAATAGCCCTTCTTCTTATTTTCCGTGTTGATTTGACATGAGGGTTTCTAAGGAATGAGATAATTGGCTTCCGCCAGTCCATGGGTTTGTTCTCCTCATCTTCAGATTGATCATGAGATGGGTTTTCTGGATCAGCCATGAAAGCCTCCAATCCCAGTCCTCTCCTCTTTACAGATGGGAGGAGTCTCCTTTGGATTGTGATGGCCTTATAGAGAACGTCAGGAGATAACTTTAGGCCAGTTGAAGCCTGGGCCAAGCTATTGGCCTCCTCATTCATTCTCCTTGGAACATGTCTAACTGTTACATTTTGGAAATCATCAAGCAATTGCATGGCAGCCATGTAGTAGGGAGCTAACTCCTCACTATAACATTTAAAGCTCCCTGCCAAATGATTTATTACGAGGTTTGAATCCCCAATGATGTCCACAGATCTGGCCCCTAACTCCCTTAGAATCTCGAGGCCTAACACAACGGCCTCATACTCGGCCTAGTTGTTTGTACATTGGAAATCAAACTGGAATGAGAGTTCTGTTCTAAGGCCTTCAGGTGATATTATGATTATACCACAACCTGAAACCTCTTGAGTCCTTGAGTCGTCAAATTATAACTTCCATGGTTTTAGTGCAATTTCAAAGGCGCTCAGGTCCCTGTCTGATTCACTTGTTACATCCAAGCATGGATGGTCAGCAAGAAAATCAGCCAAGGCCTGTCCTTTAACGGCCTTTTGAGGACATATTGAAAACAAAATTCCATTAGGGCCAAGGACCACTATCCAATTCGGCCTCTAAGAATTGGCCGAGTTAGCAAATACTTAATTAAATCTGTTTTACTCATGATGTAAACCATAACAGGAAGCATGTAGTGCCTTAATTTGATAGCAGAGAAATACAAGGCAAGACACAATTTTTCTATTGAAGTGTATCTCTTTTCACAAGGAGTTAATAGTCTACTTAGATAATACACTGCTTGCTCTTGTGCTTGTTCATTATCTTGTGCTAACAAGCTACCAATAGCGGCCTCTACCGCAGAAACATAAAGCTTCAACGGCTTGTTCTTGATGGGAGGCATTAGGACTGGCATCTTGGATAAATAATCTTTTATCGCCTCGAATGCCTCCTGGTGATAGGCCTCCCAAATAAAGCTCTTGTGATCCTTCAACTTCAACAAGGGAGAGAAGGCCTGGACTTTCCCTGCAAGGTTTGAAATGAACCTCCTCAAGAAATTGAGAGATCCTAGGAGCCGCTACAATTCCCTCTTGGTAGTAGGCGGCTTTGCTTCCATCAAGGCCTTCGCCTTATTTTTGTCGACCACAATTCCTCGTTAATGAACCAAGAATCCTACGAAGTTGCCTGCGGAGACCCCAAAGGCACACTTCAAAGGATTCATCTTGAGGTCATACTCTTTCATCCTTAGGAATGAACTCCCAAGGTGCTTCAAATGCTCCTCGTAGGACTGGGACTTTATCACTACATCATCAATATAAACTTCCATGAAATGATCAATAACATCATGAAAAATTGCATTCATGGCCCTTTGATATGTAGCACCTGCATTCTTTAGGCCAAAGGGCATCACGACCCACTCAAAATGTCCCTAAGGCTCCAGGACATCTGAATGTTGTCTTTGATGTATCGGCCTTATCAATAAAAATTTGGTTGTAACTAGAATGTCCATCCATGAAGGACAAGATTTTGTGTTTTGCCGCCCCATCAACCATTAAGTCCGCAATGGGCATTGGGTATTCATCCTTAGGAGAAGCAAGATTAAGGTTTCTAAAGTCGATACATACCCTTATTTTACCATTTTTCTTAACTACATGCACAATATTAGATAGCCAAGTTACATACATGGCCGTACGGATGAATCCAGCCTTTAGCATCCTCTCTATCTCTGCCTTGACCTGCAGCTGGACTTCGTCTGACATCCTCCTTGGTGGTTGCTTGAAAGGTCTGTACCCTTTTTGAATTGGAAGACGATGTTCAACCAAGTCCCTTGAAAGGCCTGGCATCTCATCATAATCCCAAGCAAAACAGCACTTGAATTCCTTCACAAGTTGGATAAACTCCTCCTTCACTCCCTCTGGGAGGAGTTGGCTAATGTATACATGCCTAGGATGTTCGGCAGTCCCCAAGTTGACCTCTTCGAGGGGATCTTGCACATCGGCCTTTAAATCATCTAACTTAGCTGGTGTAGCTTCCAAGTCTTCTCACCTTATCACATCTTCATCGTTCCTCACTTTTGAACAAATCTGGCATCCTTTTATCCACCATATATGCACTGAGCCTTGCCCACATGGCCTGGAGAGCCACGTCTTTCTTTTCTTCAGTAAGGTGTGCTTGAATTGGGAACAATTTGGAGAGAAGGAGTTATTGGCCTACTGGACTCTGGGCCAATCAACTCGTTGTGAACTGCCTTGATGTCTTCAGGGGAGGAATTGGGCAGCAAGGGCATTATTTTGTGGCGACCATATTTATCTAGGCCTGCCACCCTCATAGGACCAATGTTAAAATCATAGGGCTTCGCTTCTGCATGATTTGCAGTGGCCAGGAATGGCCTCTGATCAGCCCATACAACTTCCACTTCATTCCCATTCCAAAAGATCAAGCATTGGTGGAGGGTGGATTGAACGGCCAAAGAGGCATGGATCCAATCTCTTCCTAGCAACACATTATACGAAGAACGATAATTAATAACAAAGAAAGGAGTAGTTAAGGTCTTGGTACCTACTGTCAGCTTCATGATTAAAATTCCTTGGCAAGCTGTAACTCCTCCTGTGAAATCTGTTAAGCTGGCACTTGAGGCTATAAGATCTTGATCGGTCTTCCCCAGTTTTGTCATCATGGCCCTCGGCATTAGGTTTGTTGCTGAGCCATTATCGATGAGTAAGCGATTGATAGGCATGTCATCCAAGCATCCAGAAATATACAAGGGCTTGATGTGGTTGGCTGCCTTGGATGTTGGTTTTTCAAACATTACGCAGGCCGCGGACTTGCATGCCTCCTTGATGGCTTCTTCTTCTAGAATGCTATAGAGGACACATGATTGATAGGCCTTGGTGACTCTGTGAGAATCTGGGTTGTCTCTCCTATCTCTATCACATCCCCTTCCATGACTTGCATCTGATCATTTTTAGCTTCCAACCCCTCCTGCAAAATAAACACCATGTTGCAAGGCCTTGACAAATTTGGCCCGCGTCTGAACTCCTTGGCCAATGGATTTAGGCCTCCCTTGCCCCCTGAGTCCTATTTATTTGTTACTGGTAAAGGCCTCTTCGGGACAAACTCTTGCTTCTTTGGAATAGGTTGTGTATTCTTCAGGAGCTTTACTTGTCGAGGAAGTTCTGGAAACTCTTCTTCTAAGACTTTCTCCTTAGGTTTATATTCCCTCCTAGGTTTCGGGCTCTCTTCACCACTGTTAAGGCCTTGACTGGAGTGTAGAGGAGCCTATGTAATTGAAGATGTTGACTGCTCTCTGCCTTGGGTCATGAAGTTCACGGCCTCGTCCAGATGGTCCAAATCCATGTCGTCCTGTTCCAGCATTTCTTCCATGTCTACATCTTCCATGTCTTCCGTCATCTTGACCTTCCCATTTTCTCTTCGTGCAGCCTGCCTAAATCGTTGAAACCTCCTCTTTTGTGATCTAGATAATGGTGGAGGCCTTGCTGGAAATTTTGGATGTTCAGTTTGGTACCACTCATTGGGGGGAGTGATACGTGGCTTCACAATCCTAGGCCTCCCTTGGGCTGGGGCAGTAATGCTAAGCTTGCACATATACTGTTGTACATTCTTAAGGCCTGTGGTAAGCCTGGAGAAAACGAAAAAGCGTCTTTCTGGAGGCTTAGTTACCGCTTCCTGCACCTGTCTCTGAGGCCTTTGATGGGAAAAATCTTCATTTATACTTTCCATATGAAGCCTTGGTTACTCCACCTGCTGACCACACTTTTTACAGACCAACGAGCACCTAGGTCTTGGTGACTTCCTTATCTCCGGTATGGGCCTGTTCCATCTAGACCACTGTCGCTGCTGCCAAGGCCTTTATTTTTGCTGCCAATGCTTCTGTTGTTGTTGCTGCTGTCTAGGCCCGTTAGTTAACCTTTGAACAGGCCTATACTCGTCCTCGGATTTGTAGTCATCATAACCAGCCTTGTAGGAATCCCTGAAGGTTCCCCCAAGCTGACTTTAGCTTTTGGAGTGGACCTTGGGAGGCCTCTCATGTTCACTGACACCATGTTGGTGTTAAGGCCTGTTGGGAATGGATTTTTGTCCACTCCAAGGGCCTTCTTTCCTTTTTTGGCTTCAAATTTGAACTCTCCACGCTCTATCTTATCCCGAATATCATTTCGAAGCACCATCCAATTGTTAGTGGAATGACTCTAAGAATTATGATACTTACAGTGCTCTTTACCCTTCATTTCTTCAACGGAGGGGATTTGTGGCATGGAGGAAACTTGATTAACTTTTCGGCCACCAATTGATCAAAGATGGCCTCAGGTTTGGAAATATCAAAGGAGTAGACCCTTGCGGACTTGTTGGATGATGAAGGCAGTTAAGTATCCTTGAGTTTTATTCCTCCGGTCCTTAAGACATGAGGCTTCTTGTTCACCATTTCTGCGACTGCACATTCAGAGATCTCATTTATGTCAGTCGTTGTTACCTCATAATTAGGGTGACGATAATAAGTCCCCTTTGAGGCACTCCTCCTATCCACTTCTTCTTTAAGGATCTTCTCATAGCGTGCTGCTTTGGCCGATAATTCGAATAAATCCCTGAATTCCACGCCATGTAACTTCTTCTTTAACTCAATACTGAGGCCGTTCAGAGCCAAACATACATACTCTTTCTCTGGTCACTACAACAAATATGAGCTTTATAACACAATTTTATCACGTTTTTCCAAGAATGTTATCGTAGAGAGAACATAATAGCGTTTACGCCACTGTAGCGGAGCGGAAGTAAAGTGGGGAGTTTAGATCGCGTTTCATTAACTCGATTACAACGTTTACATATTTAGGCGTTCAGTCTCACTTCAGGGGAGGAAATATTAGGCGCCATTCACTTGGAGGGAAATCCCGCAACCCTGAAATTCCAATCGATTTCGTAAGAAACGGCGCTCAAAGGTTTGATTTTGCTGAAAATCCACGACCTGGAAATCCCGCGATCTCCGACAACTCACTTCATGTTGGCTGAGGATTGCTCGATTATTGGTGTGCTAGGGTTTCAAAGGTTTGTTCCTTCTCCTCTATTTTTCCAAAATCTGTTCGAAATTCACTAAATCGTCTCTCTCTACGCGGCTAGGCCTGCCGTTTGTTCATGTTTCTCGATCGTTTCTCTAAATCGTCTCCCTCTACGCCTGCCTCTTTTAAATCGTTTGCTGTGTGCTAGATTTCACGATTGTTTTTATCTTCCTGACTTCTCAACGTTTCAGGTATGTTTTTTCCCCTATTTTTCCCAATAGCTAATGAGTTGTAACGCCCCGATTTTCAGGAGCATTAATTTAAATAAGTAAAACATTTATCAAAAATATTTCATAAGAGTTATCAAATCATCAAACCAAAAGTGACGTCACCATAATACAACCATATCGAAATAAGTATTTGTCAAACTATTACGTTCTTCGAAATGAGATTTAGCAATTAAATTCCAACATTCAAAACATCTAGACATCTACTGATCTGGCCTCTGCATGCTTGTTGACTCCTTTCTCAGCATCACCGTTTTCCATCATATTGCGCCTCTGCTCCATCTTCATTACCTGGTGATAAATCACCGCGGTACAAGTACCCGTGAGCTTAAAAAGCCCAGTAGGAATATCCTAGCCCTACTTAACCCCACGTATCTAACAGATAAACATGCACCACAAACGAATAGCAGGAGGTAGCACAAATAACAACACTGATTAATTACTAGCCAATAACCTACGTGTCATCTAGGATTCTCGGCCACGAGATCCATTCTACCCTTCAACCTCTGGCATAGGGCAACTGGTGTGATTCGACTCCCCCTTGCAAGGATCCGGATGAAGAACCAAGGTTATATACCCGAGTACCACCTCCATGACCTCAAGGCACGAAAACAAGATTCACCGGGGGTGCGGCCCCACAACTCATCCCCGGGCTGTGACGCAAGCACAGTGCCACACTGATAACCCAACCATTCTTGAGAGTCAATCACCACCATGTCCTATCCAAGGTTTCGTATTCAAAACAATTATCCGTCTGGGGCCCACTCCGGTCACCCCCAGAACCACAGCTCACAAGCTCAACCACATTCCACGCATTTCCATCTTTCATTTTTCTTATTTCAAATCACATCTACAGTGTTCTCGAAAATCGCAACCACCCGGGTTCCCACTGCCCCATCTACGTTACTTGCACAATGAATTACAATGCCGCAGCTAAGTTACGCAAATCATGTAATGATAAACAATATGAACACAACCTGCGGTAATAACAATCAACATGTCTAGTAAATAAACAAGTGCGGTCGAAATCGAGGTCACGAGGTAGTCACAGGCACATTTTCTAGTCTGGTCATGCATATGGTATGTAAATCAAAGCACATTTGGTTCGAATGGTATGAAATCATGCAATCCGGGAGTTGTTTTATAAATAATCCATCGACCGGGGTTCAAACTGCAATTTTGTTAAAATGACCGGAGTACGTTTTCCTAGTTTAGCTGGGTACACATTCAATTCTTTGAATCCATTAGGTTGTTATGCTATTTTTACGCAGGGCACTAGCGAAACGATACCATTTAATTCATTCGGGGTCAATCCATAAACATTTAAAAGGGGAAGGACCAATCTGAAATTCCTTTAGAACTGATCTGTAATTATTGTGTGACCTATCTCAAATTTTCGGAAGACAATCAGTTTGGTTCTACAGCCCATTCGTTTTTTTTTTTGTCCTACCGCGATCGAATCGTCCGGGTTTTGTCTGTACTCAATGAAAATTAACATATAATATATCAAAACGTTCGTTAGGACGTGAACTACATTTCTATCACAAAAAAAGTTGGGTTCGGTACGTTTTGGATGGGACCCAGTAGCTCTGAAGTTCGAAAACGCATTTACTCTACTTTTCAATAAAAGAAAGGCTCGGGTTTTGTCTATACTCAACGGAAATCAACGAATTATATATCAAAACGATCGTTATGAAATGAAATATAATTGTATCACATAAAAAGTTGGGTTCGGTAGGACGTAACCTACCTCTTGTCCGTAGTTAAAGCTAAGACCGGAGTGGGTTGGTTGGAACTCGGTTGCGTCGAACGGAATGAACTTCTTCTTCTTTCTTTCCTTTTTTTTTCTTCTTTGCTTTTCTTCCCAGACCTCTCTCTTTAAAACTCCATGGAGCTATAAATTTTCACCCTATTGTCTCACTTGTATCCTCTATGTGTGAAGTGTAATAGCAGGTGAAAGTGTTTGAGAAAAAAAA
Organism: Gaultheria prostrata; assembly: GCA_036023075.1. NCBI lineage: Eukaryota > Viridiplantae > Streptophyta > Magnoliopsida > Ericales > Ericaceae > Gaultheria > Gaultheria prostrata. The sequence goes on from JAXBDA010005346.1 coordinate 24,723, forward strand.
AAAAGATTCGGATTGGAGGGGATGAGATATAGGGTGCAAATATATCCCATTGGATATTTAGGTGTGAGATGAGTGTTATTGCATGGGGGTTAAAGGAAGGCAGTGGAAGGGTGTGTGAGGCTGTGATTGGCTG
>JAXBDA010005347.1:0-24854 GCA_036023075.1 Gaultheria prostrata
GGGGGGAGGAACAGACATAGATAGAAGAACAAGCGAAGTAGATTGCCGAACTAAATAACTCATAGTACAGATTGTATAATTCAAGGTAATTTATTAACAATAAACAAATTAAATAATTTTATCTAAAGGGAAATCATGAATCGGAAGTGACAAAATTATGATATTAAAATAATCTTAATTTAATTAAAGCAGAGCACATTACTATAATTTAATCGGATGAATCGAATTCGAATTGATTAATTTAATCAAAAATAAAAACACAAAACATAAATGGTTAATTTAATCTTAACGGGAAATTCCAAGCAGCCCCCACTTTTTTGGGTGCTTCCGTCCAAACCCCATATATATTTTCATTTTTTTAATATGCACAACAAAAGTTATAATTGCTTAAAGTATGAAGAATATGTGAGCTATTTATATTTATGTATGTATATGTATGGAGCGAGAGAGTATTAATATAAGAGAGTTTTAATTAGGCATCCTGTTTAGAAATTATACTTATATTTCCATCCTATGAGATTTGAATACTTATGATTCCATCCCAACATTTGATATTTGGACCTTTATGCCCTTATTTATTCCATTATTTATGTCATTAGTATAATGAGATTCACCGAAGTGGTAAAACCATATTCACTGCGTAAATAACCATCTTTTAAAAGGACATGTGAACATGGTTGTTTGATTTACTATTTAAAAGGAAAAAGTAGTGGGGTTATGCCCATGTGAGTTATTACCCACGCATGAGAGAGAGAGAGAGAGAGAGAGTGAGAAAAGTCATGACTTGTCACATCAGCCTCTCTCTCTCTCATCTCCCAAAGCCAATTCACACCAAATTTTTTGAAAAGTAACAAGCACGCATGGAAAGGGGTTAGGCTGGATGGGCCTGACGTGCGGAGGGTTTGGACGAGATGCCAGGGACAAAATGGGGCCGGCTTGTCAGAAGCCCTAATCTTAATGAATTGTCCATTAACAATAAACAATTACTAATTTAAGTATTATAATGAAATATAATATTCAATATTTATAGAGAAATTATAAAATACAAAGTAAGAATCACATACTTTTAACTGAATATATATATATATATAAACAGGTTTACTTTCGGTGATCCGCATGATTTTGCTCTTGACTTGGATTTACTTGAATTTACCGTGGCAGGAGGAATCTTGCTGAAAAGATGACATTGATGATGGCAATGATGACTATGAATACAATACAAATGCGGGGTGACTCAGCCATGTGAACTACAATTATTTTACTTTTGACTAGAGGGGTAACTTTTCTCCAGCTTTAAGTTGAGACTTGACTAAAAGTAGATGTTGTCTTCACTTTCGGTGGAGAGGTGACTGGATGGTGATTTTAAAGCAGATACTCCTTTTGGATTTTAGTCCAAAGGATAGATTTACTTTCGGTGATTGCATATTTGTGCTCTTGACTTGAATTTACTTTGGCAGGAGGAATGATGACTTTGATATCTTTGCATGACAACTTTACTTTGCAGGAATCATGAACATTGTATGATGACCACTATGACTTTTGACAAATGGCTTTAAGTTACTTCTCATGCATCATACTTCTACGCAAAATTAAGCATTTGGGTCCTGAGCATCTTGAAACAGTGAGCTGAATGGGTCTTTTTGGGAAGTTGTTGTGGCTGATTCTTCCGAGGACTTATAGATAATGTGTGTGTGTGTGTGTGTGTGTGTACTGAAGAAAAGTCCACTTGAGGTAGGTAACAGCTCTTGAGAAATACATGGGTGAACTATTCATTTATCAGGCTGAAGACTTTCAACTTCCGTGATATAATTTGGGATTTGCAAATAAGTGAGAGCTTATTCATCTTTATTTGTTTCTTATTGTCCAGCCTATAAATAAGCATGTAATTCAAATTGTAAAAGTATGAGTGGAGTACAAGAGAATTAGAGTGATTGAGAGAGAGAGAGAGAGAGAGATATACAAAATTTCCTCCTTCTTTGTATTTGAGTGAAGTTCAATAAATTTGAGAGTTGTTTGTTTTCATTTCTCTTGTAAGTTTCATACACCATAAGTGTGTGATCCATACTTCTCCACTTAACAAATTGGTATCAGAGCTTCGACAAAAATCCGGGCCAATTCCACGAAGAACGGAGATGATGACCAACACGGGTCAGAAATCAAAGTCTACAAAAATCAATTTTGATTCTAGAAGTAGATTTTCCTTGACGAGATGAGTTCAGTAGTGCCATACTGCCAATGAGATGATCGCGGAGTGTTTTACAAGCGCCGCCGGTTGAGACGGCCATAGCTTTTTTCAATTTTTTGAAACCTTTTTTTAGCCATTCTATCGTCAAAAGAACTGTAACACAATGAAGTTTGAATTTCGTTAAGGATCAGTATTATTAAAATTTAAAGAGATCTACACAGTCTCACAAAGTCATTCTGAAAAAATAATGGACTAGGAGTTTAAGTTCAACTTAGGACGACCGTAACTTTTTCGATCTGGATCATTTTTTAGCCATTCTGGCACCAAAACAACCATAACACAACGAAATTTGAATTTGGTGAAGACCCATGCATTAATAATGTTTGAAGACATCTAGAGAGCCTCACGAAGCCATTGTAAAAAATTGGTTGACACAGAGTTCATATTGAACTTTGGAGGGCTATAACTTTGTCCATTTTTAGCTTGTTTTATCCATTTTGTCGCCTGAAGAACCGTAATATAATGAAGTTTGAATTCCACAAAAAATCATAGATTAATGTTGTTCAAAAGAATATACGGAATCTCAAGAAGTCACTGTGAAACATTGATCGACTAGTAGTTTAGGTTCGATTTGGGATGGCCAAAACTTTATCCAATTCTTAATTTTGTTAAGCCATTCTAATGTTAAAATGAAGATAGCACGATGAAGTCTGAATTCCACGAAGGATTCGGTATTAATAATATTCGAAGGGATTTATAAGATTCAATGAAGTTAGTGTGAAAAATTCATCGACTGGAAGTTCATCTTCCGACTTGGAACGGTCATATCTTTATCAATTTTAAACCTTTTATACAATTTTAAGCACCAGAAGATCCGTAACACAGTAAAGATTGAATTTCATAAATGAACAAGTATTAATAATGTTTGAAGGGATCTAGAGAATCAAACGAAGTGACTGTAGAAAATTGATGGAATAGAGTTCGGTTTAAACTTGGGACGACCATAACTTTATTGATTCTTAACCTTGTTTTAGCCATTCTAGTGCCAAAAGAACCGTAACATATTGAAGTTTAAATTCTATGAAGAATAATCTAGTATTAATAGTATTTGAAGAGATCTAGGGAGTCACACGAAGTCACTATGAAAAATTGATCAACTTGAAGTTCAAGTATAACTTGGGACAGCCATAACTTTGTCGATTCTAAATTTGTCTTAGCCATTTTAGTGCCAAAAAAACCCGTAACACAATGTAGTTTGAATTTCATAAAGGACAAGTTATTAATAATTTTCAAAGAAAAACACAATGTAGTTTAAATTTCATAAGGGACAAGCTATGCAAAATAAAATTGCCACAAAGAGTGAGCTAATTAGAAGAAACATCTTAAATCATGAGGCAGTAGGTGAGGGTAGATGTCATCTTTGCAATTCTAAATTGGAATAACCTTCTCACTTACTATTGCATTGCAATGTTTCATGGGAATTGTGGTATCGAATCATCAAGTGGCGGGGCATAGTCTGGGTAAGTCCATCTAGTTTATATGATCTTATGTGTTTGTGGTTCTCGAATAATTTTAGAAGTGCTGAAAAGGGATGTTAGGAGATCAGTTTTTGCGCGGTGATTTAGTCTGTCTGGTTGGAAAGAAATCAAGCTGTCTTCAAAGCTAAATGTGTGGATGTTGAAGAGCTGGTGGATTGCATTAAAACGAAAATTGCATTATGGACTAAAGGGTGCTTTGACATTTGGAATTACTCAATGGATGATATTAAAAAATGTCTTCAAGGGATCAGAAAGCTCAAGCTAGTAAAATCTAACTTAATCCATCTTTGATTCTGTACAAGTATGAGGCACATGACATTATTGGCTGAGGTTTGATGATTGTCTGTTTGGATGACTTGAAAAGGATCCTTGTTTTCTTCATCGATTCAGTTTGTATTGTGTGCTCCTTTACTTGTTTTGGTCTGGGTCATGTTGACCAAATTTGAGCACTGGCTTTTGATTTCAGGTCTTGGAGTTTGTGTGTAGTTTTTAAGTATTTTAGGGTCATACTCGACTGTGGTTTTGCTTTGTCCTATGGAGGTGATTGATTCTTTATCAATCTCGCCTGATGTAATTTGCTTCAAAGAGATCTAGAGAGTCACGCGAAGTCGTTGTAAAAAATAATCTACTAGAGTTTAGGTTCAACTTAGGACGGTCATAAGTTAGTCGATATTAACCTTTTTAGCCATAGATATAGTGCCAAAAGAACCAACATAATTGAAAAACTATTGTTTTTTTTTAAAGCTTGTAGAATAACATCGTTAAAGACATCGTTTAATGCAGAATGACGAAAGCCATTCAAATCCGTAAATCTTATTGGAGATACATAGGAAACTATTTCTTGAGGAGGATCACTTTGGGTTTTAGCGACCCAGTATGAAACCTGTAATGATGAGATTGACTCATTTCGACTTGATTTGAAACCAAATGTGTGAGCATTATCATAGCTCAAAGTGGAAAATTGTAATGACAATGATATTAACAATTATGAAATGAAAGCAGGAAAGATCATCGTGAATTCTAATTTTGAGATTTGTTTGGCAAAATGTTCCACACTTGGTGAGTAATATCAAGAGAAAGTGAGATCTATGCATAGGTAGAGAAAAATACGTTGAGGTCTAGAATTAAGCTGAACCATATGAACAGCTTTGAATTGGACATTCTCTATCTGAAATGTTAGTGTGTTTTAAACTTTGAATTAAATAATGTGTACTTATGTTAGTTCCTCCACTTTGCTTCGTTTGTTCTTCGCACTGTGTCTGTCTTTCCGCCCTCCCAAATGACAATATATATATATTAAATAATATTATTAAACCCTAAAAATTAAATATTAATTTTTAAATATAATATTTAACCCTAAATAATTTTAAATATTAAATAATAATAATAAACCCTAAATAATATTATTAAACCCTAAAAATTAAATATTAAATATTAAATATAATATTTAACCCTAAATAATATTAAATATATATATATATATATATATACACACACACACACACACACACACACACAACTACATAACCACAAAACATATGCAATTAATACAAAAATTGCAAAAGGATCGATAAACTTACTGAATATGCAGAGCTTTAATCGACGGAAAAAGATGGAGGTTATTACAGTGGAAGGGGGACGAGATATTACAGAAGGAGGGGGGGTAAGGAGAACTCTAAGTAAAAACTCTGCCTGACCAACTAAATACACATTCCTTATATAGACCCAATTTTGAAGGAAATTGAGGCCTTCTACAAATTTTACCCACAATTATATGGGAAAGAATCTGTTCCAGAAGGAAAATCATTCCTTTACTTCATAGCTGAATGTGGAATCCCTTGGATATTCAAATGGGATTTAGAATATGGAGAGGACAAATTGGGTGTCCTAGTACTTAACAAAACTTTCCATTATCGCTGATGGAAAGATATCTCCATTGACGAGAAAGTCCAAGAAATCCGGACTAAAATTCAGCAATACAGATCCCAATTCAAGCATTAAGAAAGGGATTCAATTAAAAATCCTTTTCTTGAAATCTCAGCTCAAGTCCAGGCAAAGAATCCTTCCCTTTCCGATGTTGAAGTGGTAATCAAGACCATGGAATGTATGAAGAATCAATTCTTCAAAATCATCCCAAATCCTAAACAATCAGATGGAGATGAATCCATGACCTCTGCAAAAAGCAATGATTTAGAAGACAGTAATCCATTTTCATGTCTTCCAGGAGAATCTCAAGACCCGTATGAGGATGAAGGCAATGAGCCTACCCTAGCAGATTATTGGGATGGAATAACCCAGACTCTGCTAGAAAAAAATCAACAAAGGGAAAAAGCCAATGGAGTAGACGTAATAATCCACGACGTCACCAATCCAATTATGGGTGAAATAGCATCATCCATGACAATTGCAGCTCAATTATGAAGTTAAAAGTCTGTGACGATGGGGCCCATTGTGTACCCGACTTTCTTTTAATTTCATTTGAGTTTGAATTTCATTTGAAGTTGAATTGCAATTTCATTAGAATTTCATCTTTCGAATCCCCTATATCTAAGGGATGCTTCTTTAGTTGGCCAGGCAGAGTTTTTACTCAGAGTTCTCCTTACCCCCCTCCTTCTGTAATATCTCTTCCCCCTTCCACTGTAATAACCTCCATCTTCTTCCGTCAATAAAAGCTTTGTATATTCAGTAAGTTTATCGATCCTTTTGCAATTTTTGTATAAATTGCATCTGTTTTGGTATCAGAGCCAGTACTGGCTAGCTAAATTGCATGTTGATTCATATGTAGGAGTTTTGTCTAGTTTTAAATAATACTTTTACCCTCATGATAATATGATTATTATCAAACTTGAATTAAGCAATCTGTGCATATAGGACATCATCCAAGTCGCATTGAGGTTTTGTCGGCCGTAAGGTCCCGTGAGGGGAGTGATTAAGACCATGACTCGTAAATCATTGACAGACGTGTATGCTTGTTGCTTGCATCCATTTTGATCATAATCATCCTATCAAAAGTAGTACTAGAATTATCTTTAACTAGATATGAACCCTCCTTACATATGAATTAACATTAATCTTTTAGCAATTATGCTATCTCAAATTTTATCTCGTGAATCAGACAGAGTTAAAAACTCTGAATTAGTTGAATTTACTAATGTTCAGGAACAATTGAATTAATGGACAATTCCATTTGTCAAGCCAAAAACTATTTATAAATTTGGTACTTTTGATTCAAAAGTAGTATAGCAATTAAAACCATAGAACGAACTGAATCTATTGATAATCAGGATAAAATTATTAATCTCCTAGAATTAAGAGATTTGATATCTCTTACAAGAGATTATAGATATATCCATCTAGGATTGGTGCAGATAGCACTCAAGCCTCTTACTCAAAATGCTTGTCTCCAAGCCACCCTTCGTGACGGAAGGTGCAATAATTGGCGTGCATCAATTATGGGTGCCACAGAGACCAGTTTGTGTCATGGTCCATTATATTTCAAAGTTTATCCTAATCTTACTCTATCATTAACTGATAGCAACATAGGAGAATCTTTAAATCTAAGGATTCAAACCAATGGTTATGACTATTTACCAGGATCTGAAATAATTGCAGTCATTTATATAATTTACTATAAAGCTATTAATACTGTCAATCCCAGGGTGCGTCAATTAGGACCTCTAGACCAAACAGTTTTAATAGAAACCAATATGTTTACTTCAAATATAGCCACCAATAGGCTGATAAGCTGGAAGAGATAACCTTTCCTGAAAGTTGGACAATTTCTAATGCAGTCCCTCCTAAACCAATTGTTAATTTTAACATAGAACAAATTGTTCAGGATGCAGAAGGTAGTGTTGATCTGACCTTCAAAAATCCTTTATTAGACTCTAGAAGTAGCTTTTCAGCTCATCAACCCTACAAGGTTAGTATTCCTACTTCTAGTAGACATTCAGTGTAGTGTCTGATCCAATAGAGCAACCAATAGAAGCAGTTCCAATAGAAAGACTCAAAATATCTAAAAATCAAATACCACATGTTGTTTATAGGAACCCGACTAATAATAGAAAGGAATCGCCAACGGTGAGTGAAATGAATTTCAGTATTTATGGACAATAAGTTTTGTACTCCATAAGATAGAAAATCAATCAATGATGAATTCCAGCAACCTAAATATGAGGAATTCAGAAAATGGTATTTTGCAAAATATAATGAAAAACAATTGCAAGATTTTAAAGAAGAATTCTATAATTTTATAGAATTACATAAGAAGATAATTTCTTTTACCCAATGCTTTTATGGAAGACATTGGGATGAAATGATAGGTCAATCTATAAATGTGATAGAAAACTATCATAAAAATTGGCAAGCAGTAAATGGAGAATTAATTAGATCTATTCATCCTCCTACTATCCCAATAAATGTAGAATCATCTAATTCTACTAATACTGAACAAGGGTTTCTTGAAGCTACTGCTTATATTAAGCCTTAAGAAGCTAATACTAATAATGACAAAATTTTCAAACAAAATAATTTTACCAATCTGAACCTGGAAACAATTGGCTCTCAATTAATCAGAATTGGGAATCAAGTTAATCAAATCAGAGAAAAACAGGAACATAAAGAGGAAATTTACCCGGCAGTTATCAGACCTCCTCTACCTGTTACAGATTTTAAATTAAAAAATCCTGATAAAAATAATGAATTGGTTGAGGAATTGACCAATCGACTCAGGAAAAATCTTTCGATTAATATGATGTCAGAAGATCTGGAACAATTAGACTCTGATATTCTAAATGTTGATAAGATGGAAGCTTCTTTCCTTGAAGCTCAACAACAACCTTCCCTGAATAAAGTCACCTATCTTATCATTTTACAGGAGCTGATAGGTATTACTATCCGAGGCCTACTCCTCAAGATATTTTATATGAAGAAGATTTATTCCATAATCAAACATCTTTTAATGGAAAAACCATTTATGAATGAAACATAGATGGTAAATCTGAGTATCAAATCTTTGAAATGGTACATCAAATGCTAATGTATAACACCATATGTAAACAAAATGGCAATACTGAAAAGGCCATTGCTAGTTTTATAGTTGTAGGATTTACTGGAATCCTTAAAGGTTAGTGGGATAATTTCCTAACTCCAACTCAAAAATTTGAAATACTATCTGCTGTAAAGACAGAGGAAGGTAAGCCACAAGGATATATAATCTATACTTTAACTCAAACAATTATCCTCCACTTTGTTGGAAATTTGGCCGACCAGCAAGAAAGAAGTCACGAATTATTACAGAATCTTAAATGTCCATTGTTAACCCATTTTTGATGGTACAAAGATGTATTCTTGCAAAAGTTATGCAAAGATTCAATGCCAATAGTGGGCATTGGAAATCCAAATTTGTAGAAGGCCTCAATTTCCTTCAAAATTGGGTCAGGAAGATAATCCTGTCGTGGGCCAAATTTAGACCACCAAATTAAAAACCAATTTGGAATATTATTCTAAGCAATTATATTGGGACATAATTTGATGAACCAAGATTGCTTTCTTTTTTCATTTTGATAGTAAAAAGTCTTGGTCCATGCTTCAACATAATCCCAATAATTATAATTGATTGTTCTGATCCCATTATCAGTACGAAGAGAAAGTTCTCTTGTATTTTAAGGATGAACTCCCCATTGGAGCACTGTCATTATTCTCCTGATATTAGCCTTGCTATACCCAACTGGGCTAGACTTTGGGGCCTTTTCATATGTGTGGGTAATTTCCACCGAGCCTGTTTCCATTAACATGGCTTCATATATATATATATATATATATATGTATTTGCCATCAGGGCAAGGATAACATAGTTTATCCAAATAGCGGGACTTTATTTCCCACGGATCATTTTTGAACTGCTCATCCTGAAATTCCAGGATTAATATTGTCTCCGTAATTGTAGTTTTGAGGAATTTAACCTCTTGTTTAAGAGCATTGTCATATTGATTTGAAGAAGAGGCTTTTCCAAGAGCAGGAAATTCTGTTGCCTTTAGATAGGCTTCAATATCTGCTTGGGTAACTCTCGATTTGTTACCTCTTACATTTGTATTGCTGCGATTGCGAGGACCATTGCCCCTTCCTCGACCCCTATCAGGAGGTCGCTGTATATTCTGCAAAATTAAGCACAGACAATATATTAAGTCTCCTCTGTAATCTTCTAGTAACAAATTTGTACCAGTAATAATCTTGTTCTTCCTGAATATATAGGAAGATAATTTGATCATTAATGGATGCCGGAATGTGTGGGATGCACGGCAATGTGGGTTGCCGTTCGGTATCAGACAGCATCTTTGGGTTGTGCTTGTCATGGTGGTTGGCGTCAATGCGTGGTGGTCGGCGGCTTGATCGGTGGGACTAGTCCAGTGTCGGTGTTAGGTTTTGTTTTTCAGGTGTTGGGTTGGGCTTGGCCCTTTGTGGGCTGGGTTTGGACTTTTTGGGCTGTTTTTTGTTTGAGGGCTTTGCCCATGGATGCATGGGCCTAGACCCGTTTGATGTTGGGTTAACTTTATGTTGACCCTTTCCCCCTCCCCTTCTCTTCCCCCTCTCCCTCTCGATGTACCCCTATCGAGTTTTAATAAACTTCTTCTTTTATCGAGCAAAAAAAAAAAAGAGAATTATGACGGTAGGCAGTACAGTCGAAGTATGCTAGTTTTCTATTCATACTTTTGATCCAAATTTTGATATTGGCCTTTGTGCCTGGCTGAAAGAGGAATTGCATCCATAGGGTTTTCAATTCTTCCCAAATTTGTTGGCGACGATTTATTTTCTCAATATTTTGAGTGAGATGCCTTGATAATGATTCCCTTAAAAATAGATTCTCATTCATCTGTTGGCAGAAATGATTTAATTAATCTGTCTAACGCATTCTGCCTTACAATTAATTTATTACAATTATTACAATATTGAAGAAGGGCTGCATTATATTCTTCTTCAGGATAAGATTGCAAATTTCTTTCAAAATTTTCCATTTTTGATTTTATTTATGAAATTTCTCGAGTACAGGCAAAGATTAAAGAATCTTTAACTTTGTCCATTTAGAAATTCTCGAGTAAGAAAATCAGAAAGAGAATTATTTTCTCCTTTTATATATTCAATGTCAAAATCAAAAACAGATAATTCTGACTGCCATCTAGCAAATATTTGTTTTGAAACCAAATCTTTGACATCTTTTTTCAAAACTTGCTTAGCAGCGCTACAATCAATTCTCAACAAGAACTGTTGATTTAACAAGAAATGCATTTCACAATAGAAAGAATTTCTTTCTTAATTGTGCTATAATTGGATTGAGCGTTCTTAAACACTTCTGAAGTGTATCTTACCAATTCTTCTTTGGAGGTGTTTGGATTCAATTGCTTCAAGATTCCTTCATAACCGACGCTTGAGGCATCAGTCTCAACAATCTTTTTCCATTCAGGATTAGCTAAAGCAAGACAAGGTAATTGTTTAGCTTTCAACTTTATTTTCTGGACTGCTTTAGTATGACGATCAGTCCATGAAGGGGGATTCTTCTTAAGTCTCTCATAGAGAGGAGCAACATCTTGTGTTAATTCTTTGTAGTAGTCTCCTAAGTAATTCAGACTGCCCAAAAACCTTTGTAATTGGGTTTTATCTTTAATTTCATCAGGAAATTTAGAATCAAATTCAATACTTCTATCACTTGGGATAATTTTCCCGTTATGAATCATGTGACCCAAAAATCTGACTGTTGTCTGGAATAATTTCATTTTTTGGGAGGACACAACATGACCATTTTTCTTAATAATATCCTTGAATATTCTAAGGTGTTTGTCATGTTGGTCTATGGATTGAGAAAATATTAAGATATCATCAACATAACAAATTGCGAATTCCGCATAAGGATACATAATATCATTTATTATATTCTGAAATTCTGATGGTGCATTTTTCAAACCAAATGGCATATCATTCCATTCATAATGCCCAAAAGGAACAGTAAAAGCTGTCCTATATCTATGGTTTTCATTAATCTGGATTTGCCAAAATCCTGATTTTAAATCAAATTAGAAAAGATGACTACCTTATTCAGTCTATCTAAAAGGTCTTTCTTATTAGGCATGGGATATCTAATCCACATTAAAACCATATTGAGGGGCATATAATTAATAACTAGTCTAGGTACTCCCCTTTCCTGCTCAGCTTTTTTTATTAACATAGAAGGCTGTGCAACTCCAAGGAGAATAACTTTTTCTTATTATTTTCTTCTCAATAAGACTATTAATCTCATTTTGACACATAGCAAGATATTCTTGCTTCATTTGGCTTGGTCGAGCCTTAGTAGGGATTTTCCTTTCATCAAAACCTTTCTCATAAGGTAAAGAAACAATATGTTTTTTGCGATCCCAGAAAGCATTAGGGAGATCGCTGCAAACTTCATCTTTGAAGCTTTGCTCTATTTGAGAAATTTTCTCTGTTAAAAATGATTTCTGAAGCATTTCTTCAATATTCAGGATTCAAACCTCTTTATGGAGAAATTAATCTGATTATTTTTATTTAAAATAATACAGTATCATTTATTTCTCTGTATGTTGGAGTAGAAATGAATTCAAAAAATATATCATGGCCATCAACTTTGGCCGCTATGCCCTTGGAACTAGTCTGCATGGGCATAAGCATAGCAAGGAAAGGCGTTCCTAGTATTACTTGCTGTTGAAGATTTCATATGCAAAGAAAACTTGTTTCTAAGCAAATTCCCTGGTTGCAAATATAAACTCCATTTTGTTTATATTTGATTATCATTTTTGAACCATTGGCATTAGTAAGATTTTGAGTGGTTTTCTCAAAATATTGTGTAGGAACTATTCCTTCTTGGATACAATTCATATCCGCACCACTATCGACTAAAGCAACAATATTTTTGATAGTGTATTCTTGTTGAATTACTAAAGCAATTCGAACATGCCATTTCTGGTGAACAATATTATTAATGATATTGAAAATCAACCAAGATTTTAGCAATTGGTTTTCTCATTTGCAAAAATCTTGCTTGATTTTATCAAATGGAGTGATTTCATCTAATGAGAAACTCAGGCTAGCACAAATGCATGCACTTGAATGAGCCCTAAATAAGATCCGAAACCACTTGCAAGAGGCAACATTAATTAGATTTCTGTAACGCATGGAAATTATTCCTTATGAAGTAGAAACATGTTGTATAACAGAATTACAAGTGAAGATCAGAAGTTCTTCTTTATTCTTTTTTTTTTTTTTTGTCACTAGCATCAGTATTTGTTTCTCAGTTGTTTTTAAATTGCAATTGGAAATCATTCTTGGGTTCCTGCAGTCTTTTTCAATTGTCAGGTTCTCTTGGGCATATCTCATAAAATTGGAACGATATAGAGCTTTTTCCATTGTCAGAGAGTAGGAGAAATTCTGCTGTAGAAGCCCATATCCATCCCATTGTTGGCGATAGGAGCAAACATCCACATCTCGTCGGACCTCAATAACTACGTAAATGATTAGGGCAAAAATGAGATACAAGGAATCAGGTAAAAACTGTTGTTTTAATTTAATATTTTACAATTTACATTTTATTGGAGTTAATTAATTATGTTGGAGAGATTCATGAAGTCAGTTTTTACATTGACTTGGTCTCCTAATAAGTCTCCAACAAAATCATATCACTACCCTACTTCATCTATAAGTGTAACAGTTCCTATTTAATAGGATTGTTGGTTTTCAACATGAGTTTTCTGTTCCTAATTTATCTCCTCATAATCAGACTTTCACAAAACAAACTAACCTATATTTGTTTGCTTATAAATTAGGACGTTGGCTATGCTTTATAGATACAGCAATACCAGTGCAATAATCTATCTCCCTCTCTCCTGCCTTACAACTATTATTCAATACTTCTCATATTTTCTCACCACTAGTCTCTGTTTCTATTAGATACATATTCGACCAAGTAGTTCTCATATATTAGATATAGCTTTATTCGGATTTCGAGTGTCGGGAAACAAAAGGTTCGTGGGTTTACTTCGCTGCACAAAAAGAGATCCGGAGGTCGTTGTATCTTGGGGAAAGAGCGTCATTCAAATCCCGTGCAGAAAGGGGTGTTTCTTTCATAAGGAGAGTTCTATTCGCGTGCCTCGACCACAACCCCACAGGTTATTCTAAACTTTTCTCTAATAATATTTATTTGCTAGTTGGTTATTTATTTTTTGTTGGCATTTAAATTCAACAGATTTTCCTAATTCCATTATTACTCCAGCAAAAACACAGATCGACATCCCCATTTGTCGGACTCGTTTAGGGATTTCGACTTATGGAATATAATCGCTCGACTTGTCATATTTTTATTTTATCCTTTAGCCCTTTTGATTCGTTTAATAATATTACCATTGCCTTTTCTTATAGCAATAATTAAGCACAAAAGTAAAAAGGGTAAAAGAATAAACTCATCAACTTTGCTGATTATTTTTTGGATATCAATAAAGTGCAAAATGAGACTAACAAATGGGGACGGAGGGAGTACTGGGATGTTCTATAATACACCTTGTTAGAAAGTTGGTATCATTTTGAATCTGCCTTCTTACGATCAGATGCAGTTCGTAATTAACAAGCCCTGTTGAATTCTAACCAAGCTATTTATCCAACTGAACTTATGACCCACTGTAGTATTTGTTAGGATTTTCGGAATCCCACAACGCCCTACGGATCTTGGAAATTACGAATCATAGAAATCACAAAAGCAAATAGTGGTGCATAATAAACCCTAAACCCTGGGGGCTCCTGCCTCCATCATCGGTATAAACCACTGCTGAAGGTTGTCTACACCCCAACAATATTATCTTCAACACCATGTAGCCATATATAAGGAACCCCAATGCGCTGCTATTAGGCCAAAGCCAAAGTCTCACCGCGAGTTACAAGCTCTAAAGAATATGTTTAGTCCCATCAAGCGGCTATATATATAAACTAAAATCCAATTTTGAGCAAGGAACTCCACCCGTTGAACCAATCACCTGGTGGTAACGTATGCCTTTGTGAGGCTGTGTATCACTCAGTTTCTAATATTTTTGGAGAGATTACGAAAAATGACGCCGAGCAAAAAAGAATTTTTTTTATGAAAGATGAATGTGTTACTTTTGTGCTTACCTTTATCTGTAACTGCAAGAACTTGACATAATTGACTACCTCTTCAAGCATTGTACTAATGTCTACCTGTCATTTGGTTCACAGCAAAAACAATCAGGAAAACAAATGCTTATATCAGATAGTTGAAGCTTTCCTGTATGAGGAATACTTCATGATATGCTACTTACCTTTGTTCAATTCGGGACAAGGTTCTGAAGAATTCTCAACCTCTCATTAATTTTCTCTCTTCTTCGCTGCAAAAGTCCTAAAACTGTTAGTAATTTCAATTTTTCAACACATTTGGTTCTAAAGTGATTCCATTCTGATGGAAGGTTAATTACCCTTGTATAGAGACTCTGGGGATCAGTTGCAGGCAGCCCCCCTACCGGTTCTTGTTTTCACATTGGAATCGAGAGTAATAGACCCATTGGAGTCTGAAGTGGTAACTCCTCCTTTAAGCTGTTGAGAAGCATTAGAATCATCTAGAGCTCTGCCCATTTTTTCCAGCATTAGTCTCCTCATCATCACTTCCTTTTGGAATGAGCTTCTGGCTCTTTTTCGACACTGCATTCGTCTTACCCTTCGGTGCCTGCACCGAGTTATTATCATCAAAAAAATGGAAAGTTCTAACCAAAACTTGTATGCAGAACTCCTGGTACGGATGACTTGACTGTGACATGAATTGAAAGTTGACACAGCATTCTGAACAATTCAAAAAGCTATTTTGTAAATAACTTACATTTCTTGAAACTCGAGGCTTCTTTTGTGTTGTCTCTAATGAGTCATCGTGCTTATCTGCAACACCTGTGGGCAATTTTGGCTTATCAAACTTCCTCTTTAGCTGCAGTAATTCTTTTCCATGGTCATCAACATTTGCTAGCTGAACACCAATCTGCATTTCCCAAATCGTCACTTCTGATCTCTTCTTGGAGGCAGAGAACATCTTCTATCAATGCATTACTATGAAACATTGGGATGGAAAAGTTATTTTCGAGGGCATTAATTATTTCTGGCTAGGAGTTGGAAAAAATACACTATTGATACTTTCTTGAGGCAAATAATCTAAGTTTGCGCCGTAAGTATCTGACGAATAGAGTAAGCTGTCACTTTCATCATTAGGACAAAAAATCGATGAATTCTAAAGCCAGAGCTGCTGTCGCAATTGTCATGGCAATTCGAATTCGCCCCAACTTCACTTGAGAACAATTTGGTCAAGGACAGTTCCCATTCTTCTTCAAAAAAAAACTCCCACAGACTCCATTTCTTTCTCTCAATTTGATTCTGCTCTTGTAATGTATTTATACCAAAGGGTTAGAGGGAATGTTAGTGAGGATTGATTTGATTTGTATAATGTGGGGCCCGCTACCAGGCAAAGTACAACTCAGAGAGGGACCAAGTTCATGCAATGGTGATGGATTAAAACAACACCACTCATCCTGTAGCCTTAAACCATATTGGAGGTAATGCCAAAAATGTCATTACAGATTATTAGAGGGGTTTAAGTACCCTCTTACTCAGAACCCATGGGCTGGCTTTGTAGTGAAGACTTTGAGACCTGGGAATCAGCTCCATCTAAGCTCTGTGGTTTTTGTTAGAAATCTCTTTGGTGATATCAACTCTTGCAGGGTCAGTCCCGCTAAAGGGCGGTGACATTGGTATTGGGACAATCGAGGTGAACTTACAAAATATCATAATAAAAAAAGAGAGTGTCTTCTTACTTAGAAGCAAGTCAGGCTTCTGAGAACATGACCACGTTGTGCCTTGACCAATAAAGAGTAGTCATGTATCCAATTTGTCCCCTTTGCTCCCATCAAGATACACATGGCTGGCCGGTATTGGTTGGGTGACTACGTGGCATGTTTGCAGAGGACTAAACATTCTATCCTTCTTACCCTTATCATTGTGAGATGATTAACCATGATTGACCAAATTTATGACATCTGGTTAAAACAAAGATATATAGTTAGGAGGAAGAATGAAGAAGGTGAAAGTAGAGAGAGAGAGAGAGAGAGAGAGAGAGAGAGAGAGAGAGAGAGAGAGAGAGAAAACTTCAGAATTTTTTGAATTGGATTTGGGAGAACGTGTGAAGTTTATGTTGAATATGTTAAACATATATAGGTTTTGTTGAATACTGTGAGGAATATATATGGTGGAGATTAGCATGACATTCTTTAAACTACTCAAAGTAGATTAGGTAACACTGGAACTTGATCTCTTTTACCACATATCCCATAATCTCAATTGTTTTATTTATTTATTCTATAGAATTGGATCCTCTCCAATCCCTCTGTAGGGCTTGTTTGATAACCTGTTATAGAGCTCGGTTGATAACCCGGATTAGAAAGAGGAATTGGGATTTGAAAAAATGGAACCCACGTGTTACCTCTTGATTTGTAGCTCAGTATTTATTGCGCAGAAGATTAAGGGAGAGATTGGATAGCTCCTCACTATTTCATGAAATATTGTTCCATATTAGCTCATGTTTGCTGGTGGGATTATAATCCTCCATATCCATGATACAAGGGACCATATGGGCCCAAAAGTTCCGCACGATTAGCTAGTGCTACGTTTGTCGCATGGGACTAGAAGTAGGACTTGATTAGAGGGGGATAATTTGGTCACTTAATACATATGGAACTATCCAATACCACCTGAGGGGGTGGTATTAGCTAATCCGGACCATTGGGATTATTTCCCTTTTCATCGAATGGTAAAAAATGATTCTCCGGTCCTTATCCCAGCATTTATTCCACCCAAATCAAATATGGTACAACTAATCATGTACTACATAAAATCTATCTATTATCTCAAGGAGCCGCATGTCTACTTTATCCCCATCATTAC
This sequence comes from Gaultheria prostrata, assembly GCA_036023075.1. Taxonomy (NCBI): domain Eukaryota; kingdom Viridiplantae; phylum Streptophyta; class Magnoliopsida; order Ericales; family Ericaceae; genus Gaultheria; species Gaultheria prostrata. The sequence continues at coordinate 17,710 of JAXBDA010005347.1, forward strand.
TCACATATTTTCTTATCCTTCCAAAATATAATTCTACAATCATGCAAACAGGCCCGAGGTACTAACTAATACCACCTGCAGAGTGGTATTAATAGTCTGCCCCTTCCGGATTAGATTCCCATCTCATCCAATGCGAAAAAATAATTCTCATTCATCTTAAGAGAAAAAAAGAAAGGCGGATTTAATTTGTTCCCATGGGAAATGGGATTCCTTATACCTGGGTAGATGTGGCTGGCTTTTGCACGAACTAGGGTTAGGAATTTTTCCCAGTTTCGCAACTTTTCATTTTGCGGCATATAAACATATGATGGTTTCTCCTATCAATCTACCAACACTACTCTGCTAGTAGTTATAGTTTTGTAGTTTAAAATTTGGCTCAACTACCCATTAGAAGCCACGTGATCCTACAATATCAGGCCACGGTTCCATGGGCGGAGCTGTAGTGGGGCCGAACGGAGTAGTTTGGATACTGAACTGCTATAGAACCGCAGCAATCCTGACCGTGGAGTAACACTGCAAAGAGTCTTGTATAGTCCAAACACACAAAAAACAAGTAGGATCGCAATAGGCATTTTCGTTTGAACATGTATTGTGGGTCTTCTCTCTCACAAAAATAAACACATGAAAAGACTTATTATAGGATTAAGATGAGTAAGTACAATAGGCATAGTTTTTATTACGAAAAATAAAAACTTGATAAAAGGAATTAAAATTTGATAAAATTAAAGAAAATTAAATTTTGATGAAAAGCAAGAAAATTAAATTCGTTCAAACTGAGCCCATAATTATTTCTTTTTCCACTTAAAATACAAGTAAGGAGTAATCTTTATGTAATTGTTTCAATTTTACCGTGATGATGCATTATTTTTAATTGTTTTATCTCGTCGAACACTAATAAATTTGTTTTTCAAGTTGACCTATCGTTTTTACTCGTGAAATGCACAAAAAGGCCCGATTTAATTTAATGACATTGTCAAACTTGAAGACCATGATATCTTTGTACATGCAATTGTTTCATGGAAAAGGAGAAAGCATAATCAATGGAATGATTAAATTAGAGGAGACTACGTGACCATTTCCAAGTTATATGACAGTTGTGAGATTTGATTTTTTTTTCCCTCAACGAAAGTCAGCATATAATGTTAATTGCAATTAGTAAGATTTGAACTCCTTTTAAATGCATGGGAGTATATGATCTCTACCACTTGGCCAACACTTTACTTGCAAGTTGCAACGGTTATGGATTGTTTCAAACTTTCAAGTAAGTCACGGTTTTGGGTTGCCGACTTGCATGAAATATACCCTAAAAGTATGTATACATTTTCGATGTGTATGGATAAATTGCACATATTCATACATAGATGTGTTCAGAGTCGTCCGATTCACGTGAGGCCCACAAAATAATGAGTCACCCACGTGTATTGAATAGCTCCAAACATATCCGTGTCTGAATCTATACACATAAATTTGGGGCACGTAGAAATTTGCTAAGTGAGAGTTTCTGAAAACTAACCTTAGTAGGAGTAGTATTTTACTTTAGAAGATGACAATAAAAATCTTTGAATGTGTTTATACAATCAGCTTCTAATAATGACTCACTCATTTAACCCACCATCCGGACTTTCAACAGCAGCCCTTGGATGAGATCCAAGGGCTCAGATTTTAAAAGAATCTCGCGGATCCCAGACCCGGGTTAAAACCCATTCCGTGGGGTTCAAACATCAAATACGGGTTATATCACTACCTTTTTATTTATTTATTAAAGGTTAAGTATATCACTACCTGGTTTCCCCAAATCGAGAGAGAGAGAGAATCAGACCTTCGAACTCGAAGGAAGAAGAAGACGCTTGCGATCTGGAAATGGAAGGACAGATGGAACAACAAAGGTCAATCTCTCTCTCTCTCTCTCTCTCTCTCTCTATCTCTCTCTTGCGTTTTCTCTGTATGTGTCTGATTCGGCATTCCAAAAACTAGGGTTTCGATTTTGATTTCGTTTTCTCAGGGAAAGGTTTCGATTGAAGACCCCGAATGTCTCTCTCTCGTGTTTTCTCTGTATGTGTCTGATTCGGCATTCCAAAAACTAGGGTTTCGATTTTGATTTCGTTTTCTCAGGGAAAGGTTTCGATTGAAGACCCCGAATATAACAAGGATCCAATAAGGGCTTCCTCATTTTGTTCCTCATTTTGTTAGGGTGAGGGACTTTCATTTTCAGATTGAATTTCAACGATCCGAACCGTTAGATGTGTTTAAAACATGTTTTTAAGCTTTACCGCGAGGATTCGTAAAAAAAAAATACTCGGAAGGGTATGATCCGATCAATTTTTGATAAAAACTTTTTTATCAGAAATTGGTTTTTTTTATCAAAAATTGATCGGATCACCTTCCGAGTATTTTTTTTCTTACGAATCCTTGAGTTGGACCTTGAAAACATATTTTTCGTCGAAATTTGATCCGGAAAGTTGAAAAAGGCTAAGTCCCTCATTGTAGCAAAATGAGGGAGCCCTCGTTAGAAATGCTTTCATATATATATATATATATATATATATACCAGAAACAAAGTTGGGTTTGCTTTATAAATTACAATATACACACCAAGGTATCTAGCTACATGATGCTTGAGGTTGAGGTAGTAATGATTCGTCTCATTTAATTTGTTATTAATGCTATTCTAATATCCATCCAACTGATATCATTGTTTTCGAGATTGGACCTTGCAAGAAATCAATACCGACGTTCAATTAGCGCCTTTACATCTTTTCTGTTAGGCCACATGAGCAAACTTAAGTGGGAAAATCCTATTTGTTGCTGGCATACTTTTTACTTCATTGATTTTTCACAACTTTTATTTGAATAGTAGATGCCTAACCCAATGTGAAGAACTGCAAAACCACAATGCTTGCAGAGTTCATGTACCGTGTAAGTTTATTTGTATCTTTTCTACTTTCTCCAACTGTTGCGTCTTAGTTGGATTTTGACTGTTGTTATCAGAGACAAGAGAAAAGGGTTTTAGGGTGTTAATTAACCCTAACACAAATAACTACTTTGTCATTCCTATCAATTCATCGCAGAGGGTTAGAACTTCATAGTTCATATCTGTGTCTGGCCTTTCCGTGTTATTTTCCTATATTTGACCTATGTTCTCTGCTTCTATACTCATACTGCCAGCTAATTAGTTTTAGGCTAGACAACCCAAACCATTTTTGGTCTCTCTATGCTTTCCTGTTTTAAGGATTTAGCAAAATGAAGCAATACTTTCTGATAATTAACCCGAACCGTGGTATGAAATATCGGTATCGGTCACCATAACGGTATATTGGTTGCGAGTCGCGGTTTTGGGGTCTGAGATTTGTAGCGTAATGCTACTGGTACTGGCCAACCATTACCTATGGCTCATACGGTTGCTTATCACCGATACTCCAAACCATGACCTGAACACCCTTTATTTGAACAGAATACTTCTTTAGGATTACACGAGTCTACTCTTCACAGCCGGTCAGATGCACAAGGGTAATAGGATCCACCCTCCGTTACAAACTGCTAAATTATAAGGCCTCTGTAACTGAACCCCTTTCCGTGTTGCAGCCAGGTTTGGGACTTCAATGGGCATTTGCAGTACTCTGATGATTCTGATTTGTCTCGAGCGTGCCGTGCAGCCTTTGTGTTTCCTCTCTCTGTTTTTTCCAATTACATGAACTGAAACGGTGGCACTTCATCTTCAACAAGCATATCCAAACACCGGTAACTAAAATTGTTTGTATCATGTCCTTTTTTAGATATAAGAACAAGTTCCTATAGTCCTTTTGATTGTAGTCTGTTCTACTTCTACAAAGGTTGTTATATGGTGGGCTCGGCTTATGAGAGGGGCAGTCTCTACTCTATTTCCTTGGCATTCAAACGGTTTGTTTTTCCTCAGCATCAGGAGCCAGCACCAACCTGGGTATTTTTTTTCCCACCATCAAGTCTAATCAACCTGCAGAAAGACTGTTATATTAAATTTTCTTTGCTTTTCTATTCGTTTTTTCTTCTTCCGTTAACAATATATCTTATGTTCTCTCGTTTTCTATTCTTTTTCTTTCTCGCTTAAAATTTTGATGATTGATTAAAAATGCTTACTAGAGCAGGTATCATGTCATTACCTGTGCATCCATGTCTAAGGGATATTGTTTGGAGTTATAAGATATGTGCATCCATGTCGTTGCTTTGTTTCTTTGGCTTTCCTTCGTTGTACCATTAGTTCTAGAAGTCGACACTGTAAAAGTTGACTTGATGTCTAGACTTCCTACTCCCTCGTCAGTTAAGCAAATCCATTCATTCTTAGGTCATGTGGGGTTCTTTAGACATTGCATTAAGCATAGCAAAATCTCCAATCCTTGTTTGACCTCCTCGCCAAGGACACTCCCTTTGTCTTTGATGAAGAGTGTATGAAAGCTTTTGCTACGCTCTGCGATGCCTTATCTTCAGCCCCAATTTTGCAAGCTCCCGGTTGGTCTATTCCTTTTGAGATTATGTGTGACATATCGGACTACGCTGTCGGAGCTGTCCTTTCCGAATTATTCACTGATATCTCGTGAGAATCTTACATTCATGGAGGAATATTAAGTTATTAACCCTTAAAGAGTAAAAATATGTGGTCCTTGTGTCCAAAACATTTTAAATGTTGGAATCCCTCATCAAACCAAACACTTGAAAAGCAATGACAGCAGAATTCCATCTGTTGTTAATGGGATTATTTTCTCTTCAAACAAATGCTAGCTTCTTTTCATCTATAAATCAAACTGCAATGATACTTGTGACATCTCTTGCTACAGAGGAAAAGAATTACTGGACACAACATATTTGGGCCAATATCCCTCCAGGCTCCAACATGGGGATGAAGGGGGTATGGAAGATGGTGTTATTTATCCAGAAGGATAGCATGGTCATGTTTATTGGAAGCAATGCGTGCCTCTTATTTTTTTTCAGTTATAAATTGTAAGTATTGTCGTAGATGCTGAGTTAAAGATTTAAACATGATGGTCAGGGGTTGTTACTTCCAAGGAGCATAGGTGAAGATGGAAATGGAAGTTGACACTGCATACAATAAGTCCTTGGATATTGTGCTACACTAGATACGTCGTGAAGTGAACACAAGCAAGACCCATGTTTTCTTCCATACATATGCTGATATGCCCCTTTGCATTTCAGGTTGGTTTTCATAGTATGTTCATATAGTTTTTGTATTCTTTGTTTTTCATTTCCTGTCTCCAAGTATACCAGAATTTGTAGACTCGGGTGTGGATTTGGGATTTCCCGAACCATGGGGTTTGACGGCTGAATTCATAGAGGGGATGATTAATCCCACTAATTGGGGTTATGCGTTATCAATGTTGCTCATCGGTGGATATTCACAGTCATGTTATTGTGGGATTGGTGATCAAGTTGTTGGACATGAACTGAGGCTGTTGTTTAACTCCCCAAAGTATTAGTTGTATTTTGAAGTTGAAACTTGGGATATGCTCTTTATTGAAGGCACTTGTATCTTTGCTGTAATGCACTGGTATTCATTTCTGCTTAAGTTTTGGCCATTTACATCCAACTTTCTCACTATGTTATTAGTGATTATTATGAAGGATAGTATGGAAAATTGTATTGTTCCCTTCTATATTTACTTGTGCATTCTGTTAGTGGACTGGACTCAAGTGTAGTAAAAGTCAGTTCAACTTAGCTCAACAACTTGCAGACATGGTAAACCAAATACAAAATGCCTAACAAAATTGTGAAGTTCAATTCTTAACAATAATTATATGCAGGTTGTTTGGCCAATGGAAGCTGAAAGAGCTTCCTTGGCAGAGCCACCAAAACAACCAATGATCAAGCAAAAGGAACCAACGTATGAGGAGTCAAAATTGCCAACGTCCCAAGTTCAATTGACAAGGTAACACTATCAATGACATTATACATACTACATTAATACAGTTACTTTGACCAACAACATAATCAGAAATCAAATTCATCTCAGCCTCAATACGCAAGTGTGGAGGGCGTCGTATGTGTCACAAATTCAACCAGAAATTTTACTACCTCGCTTGTTCCAAATGTGATAAAACCACGGATGAATTTGGAGATGGAGCATTCTGGTGCAACTATTGCACTGAAGAAGTCGCTGCACTTCCCTAGTAAGCTCTTTCAAAACATTTCGATGGGTGGGTAACAAATCCAAAATCTATTCCTGATTGAAATTGAATTCTATTACATATTAGTGCACTTAGAGCTTTGGATATTTCCATTTTTTTATTAAGGTTCTCAACACATATCCTCCAACCTTAAGTTAAAATATGCAGACACTATGTGACTAACAATCCTGATTTATTTGGTAATAACATTGACTTTTTGGATCACACTATCCCTTTGAATCGACAAGAAAGCGCATCCGCTAACAACAAAATCATTATTGTAGGATCAAATGTGAAGTTGAAATCACAGATGCAACATGCTCAATTGAAGCGGTAGTCTTCTCTGAAGTAGCAGAGCCACTCCTTAACATTATTGGAGATGAAATGCTAGAAAGCACACGCGAGGTAAGCGCTCGCAAGTTTCTTTCGTTCAATAATCCATATACACATAGTACACTTGCAGCAATTAAACCTCGCCCCCCCAAAAACACAGGGCTGCCTATCAAATGCTGCAGAAGCTATCTGCACCATGAACCTAAAGGCTTACATGTATGACTGGTGAAATCAACCAATGCAAATTCAACCTCCAAGCATTCTTCAAAACACTTCTCCTGCTGGCTCCAAATACACCCAACAAAAAGGGCAAAACAGAAGGTTAAATATGCAGCAAGGAACATGCATTAAAGAATCATAAACCATCCTACGCCATTTTAGTGAACATTACATAAGTATCCCCATTTTCACTACCCACTATTCTTCACTCCTTTGTTTTTTTTTTTTTTCCTGATTGGCCTTTTTCAATCCTTTGTTTCTTTGCAAAACCTATGCTTCTTTATTTTCTCATGCATGCTTCATATTGTTTCATTTAGTTTATTCTGTTCTCCATGATAAAAATGAAAAGAAATTCTTGTTTTATCTTTTTGTTTAGCGCCAAAATTCTTAATTCTTTTGTTCTCCTTACTAGTATGAAAAATTTCTTCACTATTCGCCTCT
>JAXBDA010005348.1:0-24851 GCA_036023075.1 Gaultheria prostrata
TGAATGTATTTTCATCTTTCCTAGAATAAAGTAGGCAACATATGAAAATAGATATATTAATCTAATTAGGCTAATACTAGGATATTATTCAAAATGTAATCTTAGATACCCAAAATTACAATAATGCCAATAGTACTTGTAGGACACTCCAAAATAATTAACTCGGACCCACCATAAAAGCTAAATTTCTAGGGGAAAATAATTAGTAGAAAAAGAAAACCCAGGCCGTAACACATTTGGACAATAACATAAGGATATAAGACAATCTCTTAGTCAATTGTTTAACAGTTCGCAACTTAATCATGAGCATCACATACAAAAGGTCATTAAAGAAAGAAAAAAAAAGGAAAAAAAAAACTATTGCATTATTATTTTTGGTCTTTAATTAGTGTTTTAAGATGACAAAAAATACTATGATATGCATTTTTTTTTCCAACTTTTCCATCTCCTCTTTAACTTTTAAGATGACAAAAAAAGGGTAAATTTTTTACCAAATACCAAAAGATGAAAAAAAAAACTCGATAAGAAAGAAAAATCTAAAAAAATTCCTTAAAGAAAGTAACCCCAAATGAAACCCTTCTAATTAAATAACTAAACAAATATGGTTGGGGGAGGGGTGCAATATAAACACACATGCATGCGTATTAATTTTTTCAATCCCTCCTCCAGATGAATTAAATAAGTCAACAAAATTGACTAAAAGATGAAAAAACATTAAGACAAAAAAAAAATCTTTAAGAAAGTCATCCAAAATGGGTCTCTTTAAAATAAATAACTACGTGAATATGATTTGGAGGTGCAGATACAATATATATATATACAATGGGGAAGGGTGATAAAGAAGGTTAGTGGCAAAAGAGAGGGCATTTTTATCTTTTCATAGTCAAACTAACGGTTTTGGGATGGAAAGTTAGTAGATGGGGAAATCTTGATAATAATTTTAAAGTAAGGGAGGTCAGTGATATTTCAGAAATCTCAGGGGAGGTTCTTGCATTTTTCAGAAACCTCAGGGGAGGTCAGTGAAATTTACTCTTTTTAATTTAAGAATCCAATGAAGTGATCACCCTATTCTGTCATTACACATAATTAATTGAAAGAAAGTGCTTAGAACACCTTACCAAATACCAAGTGTGCAATTTTGATTGGAACACGCTTCATTTCTTGTTTGGTTAGTTGGAAATCATTTACATATTAATTTGTTATCAAAACATATGGGAAATAGTAATATTGTAGGAATCTCTTTTTTGAAAAAGTGAAAAAGCAATAGTATTTTATTAGGTATGTCATGTGCAATGAAAATGACTTGGTGAGACATGAGGCTTACTATATTTGGCCCTCTCAAATACTCCATAGACCATGCATGTGGGAATTTGCCATGGGTGTTTTTATAAATCAACGGTCATGGTGTTTAGACCAGTTTATGCATATGTCGATAATTTTTTATCTGATGAAGTCAAAGATAGCACATTCATTTTTTTGCGGTCTAACCACGAGAATCGAACCCTGATTAAATTATGTGAATAGCAAATTCACGAACCAATCGGACAAACCATTAGAGCTTTGAATTCCTACATTTTGCTATGGGTGTATTTTTGCATAAAGTTCACCTAAGGTTTTTCAAGTTTTCTCCACCAATGGTGTAAACCACGTTGTGCAAAAGCTTTAAGAAGTTCACTAAGGTAAAAGTATTATAAAACGAACATATTTTTTAAAAAAACTCATGTTTATTCTGAACTTCTTTCAAAATTGGTTTATTATATCTTTTTACTATTCTGATTCCTCTCGTCCAGCCGAATACATAATTCAAAGAAATTCATGCAAAACTAACAAAAATTCATAAAAGACGAAAATTTAATGAAAAGCAACGTAATGGTAAAATTAAGAAAAATCTAGCCTAAGGTCACTTCATCGTGACAAAATCAAAAGGAATAATTATTAAAGAGGGCAAGTGGTGCCATATTTAGACAAATAGCAACGATACACGCGTCGGCATGTGGCATATATATTCAAAGTAATAAAGGGATTACACTAATCATGTCGGAAATTAAATTAATAGTAGTTTATTAGTAGAAGTTTCAAGATTGATGCAGATATGAGATCAGAAAGGGAGATAAAAAATCCAAGGACAATTTCAAAAGCAAAGTTGGAGTTGAAAATCCTGCCTGGAACACATCCATCTTTATCAAACAACACTCCCCTTTTGGTCTACTGGATTATGACCAGGAGTATAAATTCCGATCCAAACTCATTGTAATTGGCCCGCCGGGCAGTTTTGCTGATTTAAAAAAAAAAAGACTTCTATTTAATTCATTTACTCTGAATTCACCAAAACTCAAAGCGTTTGCAGATGAGTCATGTTCTAACCAAATTTAACCCGTATTGAGTTTTACAAAAAAAATTTAACAGAATATTGAGTTTTACATGGACAGGTTAAATGAGCGAGACAACCCAACGAGGAGTTATTCATTAATGTTAGGATCGAGTCACACACGCACACGATATACGAGCATAAACAGTAAAAAATCAACACAGGAATATACGTGGTTCCCCAAAACCGGGTGTGTCCACGGGAGCAGAGAGAGAAGTTGTCTTATTGATGATCAGAGTACATAGGGTTTTACAATAGAGAGTATATATAGCCACTACGTCTATTTCAACCCTAATCCGCATTATAGCCTGAATACCCATAATGCCCTTATAATGCCGTACCGTACCGTACCGCGGGGGTAGCCCCGCACCCCCCCCAAACCTTCGGGCCCAACCCGAACAGCTGAATCTGCTCCGCTCCGTTCGGTCGCTTCGCTTCCCTCACTCTGCTCGGCACTGGTCTTTCACAAGTACCTCTCATACACACCATATGAGCCACAAGTTCCAACAATTAATATAAAAAAAACAGGCAGAAAAATAGATAGTAGTTATCTAATGAAAAGTATCGGTTGGTTTGATGGACAGTATGCCCAAAAAAAAAAAACCCTCACCAATACATTGACTAACACATGAAATGGTACCCGAACATGGTACTTAAAATATGATCACCCACGCGGCAAGCATTTTTTTTTTGGGTAAATCACGCGGCAAGCATTAGCATACCATAATACCATTTATACATAGAACTCTTGCAAGCATTCGGTGAACATATAAGCATACAATTCCACAGGCCAGTGTAAAATCATTACAGTAGCACACTCTGTATTATTGTTTTTACTATTCTTCCAGTTGACCAGATGCCACATCGGTTTCTCAAAACAAAACCAAAAGATTTCGAGTTTTCAAGCTGTGGCATCAACAGCAGGGCTGTTAGCATCCTTCTGCACAAAGGTTTCAAGGTAATCCTTCCTGCACATGAAAAAAAAGGAAAAGAAATGAGGGACCAAAATTGCGAATCAGGAGGAGGAAACAAAAAACAATGGAAATTCAAGACATACCTTGCAGGTAGATGATCATGAGGACGATTGAAAGGAGTCCAAACTGGATCACCAATAAAAAGCCGCATGGCCTGCAAATTCAAATGTTTGATATGAAACAACTTTCTTTTCTTGAAACTTGCAAGCTAATTCAAGTGGAAGGGGCACTTTGAGCACCATCCCAGGTCCATTAGCGCTGATAAATCGCCTAGGCCGCCTTTTAGAACACTGTGTAGTCTTATCAAAACATTCAGTGAACTAGGCGCCTCTGGGTTTCAATGAGCTCCCCACGCACCACCGATGCCAGAGCCCAACTTGCTAGGAGCTCAACAACCGATCACTTTATTTTTTACATGAATAACAAACTCGACAAGCCGAACAAAATGAGTGATTTGAATCGATCTAATGGTCCCAAAATGGCGCTTACGGCAGCCCGTTATGTCTAACACCCCAATTGCCCCCAGTTCCCAAGTCCTTGTTCCAAGTGGAGATAGGTCTAGTATTCAAACTCCCTCCCCATTGCCCCTTATATATTGCTTTGATGTTCTCACATATACGAGGGACAAAAAACATTTTTTCTTGCTGACAATGAACTTTTTTAAAATCAGTGTTTAGTCAGGCACTTCTAAATAACAGGGGAATGAACTCCTAAATAATAGGGGGCATGACCATAACACAGGGCTGGCCCTAGGGTGAAGCCAGAGGTGCGGCTCCTTTAAGCTTCAGAATTTTAACCATTTTTCCATGTAAGATTTGAATATTATATATTAGTTATCCCCTACCTCCTACCAAGTTGGGCTCTGGCATCAGTGGTGCGTGGGAGCTCATTGAAACCCAGAGGTGCCTGGTTCATTGAATGTTAAGACTACACAGTGTTCTAAAAGGCAGCCTAGGCGGCCGATTAATCAGCACTCGGCAGGGTATTCCCTACCTCCTAGCAAGTTGGGCTCTGGCATCAGTGGTGCGTGGGGAGCTCATTGAAACCCAGAGACGCCTGGTTCACCGAATGTTTTCATAAGACTACACAGTGTTCTAAAAGGCGGCCGATTAATCAGCGCTAGGCGGTACCCCGCCGCCTTGTCTAGGGGTCTAGGAAGTGATCTAGGCGCTTTGCCGATTAATCAGCTATGCATCTAGACGGATTAGGCAGGATTAGGCGGACAATTAATCGGGGAGGGGCCAATATTAATCGGCTAGGCAAGGATTAATCGGCTAGTTTCATTTGGTTTGAACTTCACATTATTACTTAGCTCTCAAAACTTGGGGAGGGGATAGGAGAAAATTTTAAAAAATTACAAAAAACGTAAAATCCGACTAATGTTTAGGTGCCAATTAATCGGCCTAGGTGCTAGGCGGTGTCCGGCAACCCGACTAGCACCTAGTGACTTTTAGAACCTTGAGACTACATCATAAATGTTCATTAGGAATGCTCAGGCTACATCATAAATGTTTTCATAAGTTTTTTTTCTTCTTCTTTTGTTACGTTTGATTCATTTTTTCTAGTTCGTACAAAAAAATTTAAAAGTTCATTTTAGTTAAATTACGAAGCTAAAATACCATGTTTACTGTTATTACCTTATATAGCCACATATATTGCATTTTTTGTTGGTTAAAAAACCTAGGGCCCAATTTTTAAAATTTGCTTCAAGCCTCCAGAATATCATGACCGGCCCTGATGATACATCAAGACATTGTACATCGAAAGCAACAACAAACGTGAATGCAGCAAATATTGATACAGCCTATTTCAACCTCAAGAGTTTTTGTGGCAATTACGTACAAGTGGGTAGTCTGAGCATTCCTAATTACCCACTCAATGGCAACAGAATGGTGCTAACAACTTAACATCAAACAATGACATGATTCCAAAACCAAGTAATCTTGAAGCGTCAGTCCCAAGGGCAAATAGCTTATACCCTTGAATAAGCAAGTAAAAGCATAAATAGATGATCAACAAGTTACACTAAAGTTGTCTCCAATCTGTAAACCAATTCAAGAGCCACGCTATGTTTCACAGACATGGACCTGGATGTAAGACAGATTCAATGATGCAACGCGCCCAAAGCAAAATATTCTTCTAATCGAGAAACCAAGAGGTAAGGACAATGCAATGGGTATATTTAAGGAAAGGGCTGAAAACCGGCCATTGGGGGTTGTTAAGATTGAAAGAGTGCGATGAGATATGTGAGAAGCGTATACAATAATGTGGAAAAGTACTGAGAAGTGCATTGTTTTGGCATTTTCTTAGCTTATTGACATCCCTAACGAGACCCATATCAACTACTATTCAAACCAAGTATAAAGTAATCCCCCTCTTTAACTAATCCCCCTTATAAAGTATCCACCTCACCCTTCTTCCTTAACCACCCAAAACCTTATCCGGCCGGCAAACGAGCCGCTGATGTCTTGTGTCTCTCTGATGCATGTATTCACGCACAAATGAGCAACAGGGTCCGTGAACTACAGCAAGGGGGGCAACAAAGTACAGGTGATTCATGCAAGATAGAAAAACAAAGCAAATACCAATACCTGAGTGATAATTCATATCAACAAAAACAGAAAAGAATCCCAAGTGCGAAGGAAGTTTAGCACTTTTCCCCCTTATCCATGAAGTGATGCAAACCTGACAGGCGTGTGCTATGGACATACCTTTATATAGTTGTTTGTATCAAGTGTAAAGCGGTGATAAATTCCAGCAGGCAGGACAATCATTCCCCCTTTTTTCAACCAGACGCGGATCCAAGCATCATTGCGGTCCCTCACATCAAAATAACCTTCACCACAGTGCCAATCATTAGTAACCGGCAATTAGTAGGCTGGAAGTACAAAGTCGAATTCGTATTGAACTATTCCTACCACTTCCAGCCAGACAGTAGCGGATCTCTTCATCTGTATGAAGATGTTCTTCAAAAAAGTTTTTGATTTTCTCCTCATAATTTGGCAGCTTTTCTGGGCAAACCTCGATGAAGTCCTGAAGATAAAAAATTCAAAATATTGATCTTACAGCGCATGATGAGCTTAGCAATTTTTTTAGACCAAGGCAAAAAAACCTTGTCTAACATAAGCATATTTCTGTTTCATTTCCGTGTTTTTTAAATGTAAAATTAAAATACGATTAGCTTTTCAATGAAGACGCAGAGAAATGAAAAATAAAAAACGAAAGCTTTCTCACAAACCACGTAGGAATATCCACGTTCAGCACGAATTTGCTTCAATTCCTCATCTGCTTCATAGTTATCAGCATCAAGCCGCCAGCTGAGCACTCCAAGTTCTGCAACGGTAACATGACAGCTCATCAGGTGTAAGCTAAAGATTTTGTAGGTTTGATGATTTCAGGGTATTGACTTTGAACATGAGTACCGGAAAGCTTTTCTAGAGAGACAAATTCGTTGGGTTCCCGATGATGAGGGAGTCTCTGGTCATCAGTGCTATCATCCATGTACCATGCCTCTATGACTTCCTCCCTGACATCCTGTAGTACCCATAAATTTGGAAGGACGCATGATTCCAACTTCACAACAAAATTCTTTTCTCTTTCTAACTTATATTTCCTATTAAACAATGCGAAATTCAAAAACTATTCAATTGACAGAAAACAATGCTAATATGTCAAGAGACTCAAGACCCTGCCATTATCAAAATGGGATAAGATCACACATAGATGAGTTCATAGGGTTCTCGTCTCGAGAAACGATCTCAAGGACTTTGGGATGCTCATAAATCAAATTTTAGTCCTTCAAACAGCTGAAATGTTCCACCCATTATGCAAAACAAAAATAACTAACATGGCATTCCTATTTCGGTTCAGGCAGAAATAACTCCCTTTTGCTCTCTCCGGTGTACAAAAAAGTAGCATTTTACACCAATTGCGCATGCTTCTGACTCTCTCGTGATGTAAGAGTTATGAACCTCTACTAAACAGGACTTTTAACTTGAAAAAAGTGGGTAGTGGTGTTCACCATACTCGGGAATGGCTTCCCCACTGACAAATAAATTTCATACCAAACTTGGACAACCTGTCTTAATTTTTCTTCTCACTGAGAAACTTTGAGGATTCCAAGAGCTGCAACTCCTATTGGCCCAAATTCAGTCAGAAACAGTTTACAGAATGAAAACCTAGGTTTAAGAGCAACTGTAGCATAGAGTAGTTCTGGGTGCATATAATTCAGCTGAATTCAGCCCAAAACAACTTTTGAGTTTTCATTTCCCACTACATACGTTAAATTTTGACAGCAAAAAAGAGCTTCGATCTTCAGTAGAAATTATTTGGAAATCCTGTTCCTTACAACTTCAACAAAGAGGCCCAATATCATAGGTGGATAAGTGAGACGGCATTCTCGCCCCATCAACTGATATCCCTTAGAGATAAATGCCTCCACAATCTACTAAAGTGGTTTCAAGTAGGAAAAGCCTGACAGCATAAAAATACCTGAACAAAACAATCAACTTTAACGAATTCTTCTTGTGCCCATTCATCTATGGAGCATGAACAGAAATACAGGATACAGATACGACACGAATACCTCAATACTCAAATCCTAAACAATTAGGATAAAAAGTACATCATGGATACGGCCAGTGGCGCACACAGGATTCTTGATGCGGGGGACCAACTCACATGTATGCATAAATTAGCAATAAAAAATCATTCGGATGTACTAATATCACAATTTTGAGGGACCTTTCTTCTTAATTTTTACAACCAAAACCTAAAATATTATAGAAATAATGGGGTAATTGGGAGGTGTGCAGGGGCCCGGGGCCCCACATGCACCCCCTAGGTCCGCCCCTAGATACGGCCAACCTAGGTATGTAAACTTGTCTTATAGTTTCAGAATCATGTTACACATATGTTCACCTATGGTTATGAACCAATTTAGGAATAAGGAATAAGATGAATAGCCATTAGGCATGTGTATAAACGCATGTGAGTTTGTGACAAGTAAGGATTCGGCAACTTTATAAATTAGGAAAACGAAGGTTGCTACTTCAATAACCATTACTACGTTGTTCCTCTCCAAAAGTGAAATAAAAAATAGATTAGAAAACCAATATTTTGTTTGTCCAAAAACTATTGCTTTTCATATATAGACCTTGATCATCTCTCCTCTCTCGATCATCTCTCTCCTCTCTCTCGTTGACTATTTGACATTTGGTAGATGTTTTATGTATCTTTTGGATTGTATGCTTTCTAAAACTCATTATTTAGTGTTTATTATTTGAAGTATTGGTGCATGCTATTTTTCCTATTTTTTCCGCATAAGTGCGCTTAGCTTCAAAAAGGAGCGCGCCTCGCTTTGCGCCTTTGTGTGCCTCTCACCCTTGACAACTACCGGTTGGGTTACCCGCATTCAAATTTGTAGTTGGCCCAAATATGCTTTGTACGTTCAAGAGAGGCAGTTGATTTCCTTAACCATGACAGACCACAGATTTGAGGAAATGAGGAGGCCATATTGGGATGCCATGAATACCAATCACAGATCTTATAGATCTCCATAAAATAAACCACAAAATATTCTGCACTAGCATTATTCTCTTGTTGAAAATCCCTTGCAACAATGCAACCACAAGCATGGGAAGGACTTATATCCTTGAATCAAAACCTCAAAGTTCTTATAATCTCTGGGAAGTAAGTTCCATCATCAGAGCATCCACAAGATATGGGTTAAGATTATATAACAGGAAACTATTTTCTAGTAATGAAAATACCACAAGACCCCTAAATCAATGAAATTGACAATCAAACGAATAGAAACAAATACGCGCACAAACACAGGAAACTATCCAATTCAAGAATCAGATTAAGTTTACGAACAGAAATAAGCCAGAATTGAAACCCTAATCTAAGATGGGAAAGCTCAAAGATTACCTTGCAAGCAGAACCCATATCTATCTCTCTCTTTGTTCGACTCCTGCGCTTTGAAGCTACGCGACGGACGACAATGAAGTGGTTATTTTTTTTGTGGAGGACTAGACTACCCTTTTCAGTTTCACAAGCGTCCAGGTTCATTGAAGAGGTCAGAAAAATTCGACAACCATGAGTCATGGTGTTACAAACTCATGGATAGAACTCATATTTGAAAATCGGCTTACAAGGAGAAGATATATAACACAAGGCCAAATCTATACTAGGCGATGTGGGACAATAGGATCATAACACACCACCACGCTTCGCATCCGACGATCACGGCGGCCCACTCTATCGACACTGACCCAATGGTAGCCCTTTTCCCATTTTGGGCAGCTCCACTCACCTATCAGTATTCAACACCTTCAGTGTTTTAATCTGGCCTATAGATTGCCCCCTCCGCTCCTCGGATCTCAGTGTAGTAGCAGATTCTGATACCAATGTTACAAACTCATGGGTAGAGCTCACCCTTCAAAACCAGCTTACAAGGGGAGGGTGCCCAAGAGCTTATATAACACAAGGCCAAACTCATAGTAGGCGATGTGGGACATTAGGATCATAACATACCATTGCCCAAATCGAAACGAGAGAGGCAAATTATAGCGGCACAACACCGAATACAATCTTTCACACATACACGTAAATCCCGTGTAATAAATGAGTGTGAGTCCTGCACCTCACATACACGTAGATCCCGTGTAATAAATGTATGTGAAACCTTGCGTGTATATGTAAGAGATTGTGTTCGATATTGTGTCCCTATCATTTTTTAATCGAAACAATGGGCGTTTCGGTGGAGAAGGTCAGACTTTTGCACTCACCTTATTTGAGAGGATTGGGCTTACAAATTTGCAATTTTCTTTCCCCTTGCTGGAACACATAAAATGGTTTACAATCCATGTTTTGTCAACACTCAATTTTTTCCAATCCAGTGTGCGCAAAACACCATTTCTTTGTTTTTTTCTTTTTTGAACTGCTGCAAAATACCATTTTGAGTCACTCCATTCGTTCTTATTTTATATCCCAGTTGATATTTTTTGTCATCCCAAAAATATTATCCCACTTCAAAACTAAATGGATAATTATTATGGAATTTCCTCTTCTGCCCTTATATTTTGGAATGAAAAATAACAAAAATGTAAGAAAATGTAGTTATTATGTAATTATTATAATTATAATGAAATTAATCCATTTTGTTTATTAAAATATTAAACTGAGGGTAATTCAGTTATTTATATTATATTCACCCTTCAAATCCCCTTCTCAACAAATCATCCAAATACCTCATCTACAAATCCATAATTCTTATGAGATGGACCCCCTCTCATTACAAAACATGATCGTAAACCATTGTAATACGGGATTGTACCATTGTAGTACGGCTCCGCACTCCAAAATCTCCGGTCTTTAATACAGGGAACAATTTGCCATGAAAAAACACTAGGAGCACTGAACACCATGTAACACATATACGTGAGTCCTCAAGTTCAAAATAAATAATTTAAAATTCTCTATATTTGAGTATTTTTTTTATTTATCTCATTGAGACAAATACCTTTCCCAAATATTTTTGGCGAAACGATAAAAAAAATCACTATATAACACCGAGATCACCCATTATCTCAAAAAAGAAGTAAAATAGTCCAAATTGTATCTAATTAATTTTATTCAATATAATCTGTTGGCCCGAGGCAACGTTGGCAAGGCGGTCTCTTGGGCCCCCAAATTTTAGTGCGACATTTAGGTAAGTTGCATGTGAACCTAGAGAAATGATCCACTCGGTTTATGAAAATGGTGTCACATACTAGTCCACTAATTGGTGTTATTCCGCTCCTCGAGGTGGACTTGAGAGGAGTGGGTTTTGAATGTTCTTAGTTTCTGTTTTTTGCTTTCTGTTGTATCAAAAATATATATATAATAATGGATTAGCTAGATCAGTTCTTTGTCCAAATTTTCCATATCCGGATTCTTCTCAGATTTGCTTTGATGATTCAAACTATTCATGTTTTAGAGTTTGTTGAGCACATAAACTACGTCATAAATCCCTTTGATATGCTGATTTTGAAACACGCCTATGGAGAAAATGCCGATGTCATAATTTTTGAGTTATCAAAAAAAAAATCTTGATTGATGGATTAATACCCATCATCGGGGGGTCTGTAGTGAGCAATCACAGTTGTCCGTTTGGCAATCAGCAATCCTGATTAAAGCAATTATTCTACATGTAAGACACTTATTTTTATGTAAGATAAACCAGAATACACTGTTATTCGTCGAACAGATGATTGTGATTGCGAGAGGCACCCCGAGTCCGGATTAATATAGCTTGCCAATCTGTTTTCAGCACTATTTAATTACGAATGCCATATAATTAAGACAACAAATCAACAATAATTACCATCTAATTGCTTCACCATCACCATTATATATATCATCATGTACAGGCCCCATCAATTTTATGTCTTATTTGATGCATTAATTTAAACCCCCCATATATATAATAGAGGAATTAAGGACACACATGAAATATGATCAAATGCAGGTCAAGTTCAGTGAGCTTCAAGTGGGACCCCAATATTCTCATGATTCAGGACACTCTTCACGTACCCCTTCCTCGCCGGATGATCCTCCTGCGGCCGATTATAGGCTGTCCAAACTGGCTCTCCCACAAACAACCTCATCAACTGCACCAAAAATTAAACAAAAATGAATGGTTGGGATCACTGATCAGCATCAATCCACTGTACAGTAAACCATCACCAAATGAACGGTTCAGGTCACTACGGGGTGTGGTGACTTGGGTCATTACGGGTACCTCAAATCTGTACTAACCTTAAGAAATGGGAAGACAAAATGAAAGTTGGAAAAAACATTAGTAGTAGTACTAAGGGTGTTCCGCTGAGAGAGTTTTTTGGTTTTTTCACGGCTTTTTATGTGATGTATTGTGAGAGAATGACTGCCTTGATTTTAGGAATAAGCGGACCTTTTGGCTTTTTTGAGTTAGCGGAATAGGGTAACCACCATGTTTAAAGGAAAGGTCGATCCGGGACATTTTGAAATATGGGAAGTTTGAGGGGTTTTTTCCGTCTTTAGTTTTATTTTCTGTTTTAGTTTTAGGTTTCCTCTCTTGTGGAGGCTTGTCCTCTGTGTCCCTCCGTTGGTGGAGGTTTGGTCGTAGCGATGGTCTTTACTGGTGCATGGTTTTTTCTGGTGCATGGTTCTCAGTTCACATTTTATGGGGATAGCAATATCCAAAAATAGCAACGTGTTCTTAATGGATTGTGAACATTCCCCGGCATGTAGACAAGTCACATTTGTTGTTGTTTGAGTGTGCTTCGGTTATTTCCATTAGTGTTTGTTTCGGGTGTTTTGTCCCCTTGTGTCTTATTGTCCTGTATCTCTATTATATTCTTTATAATGACAATGACAGCAATCTTCTAAGAATAAAAAAAGAAAATCTAACTCATACTCACATTTTGAAAAATTGTAAAAACACTAGGGGAAACGAGGAATGCCAAATTGTTCATTGAAAAAATTTCAATACCACCGTCAATGTCGAATCAAGGTCTTCTCATGCAATGATGCTTTTATGTTACGAAATATGAAGCCTATATATACTTCGATCGCATTTGTTACCTTGATGTAGTTAGTGGTATCGAGGGTGAATCGGTGGTAAATTCCGGCGGGTAAGACGATGAGATCACCGGCCTTTATCCAAATGCGAATCCAACGGTCATCCTTATCGCGGACATCGAAATACCCACTCCCCTCCAAGCAGTATCGGATCTCTTCGTCGCCGTGAATGTGCTCCGTGTAGAAGTTCCTCAGCTTCTCCTCATAGTTCTCCACTTTCTCAGGGCACAGATCCAACATATCCTACCAATTCAAACAACAGAAGCAATATGCCAATACAAAAGATACTATGTCATTACTTGGGAATTGTTGAATATGTTATCGGACTTGGACCGTTCATCTGTTTATATAGGCTCTTTCAGGCTCTCGTTGAAAACATTAACAAGTTTTAAATAACTCGGGCCGGTTATGTTAATTGGCTTAACATTAACAGTCATGAACTGGTTCGTAAATTGGATACATAGAAATACGTAATGGGAATGACGGATATGGAGGATCATATTTTTGTCACGAACACAACATCAAAACACAATACCAGAAAAGACACAAAATCCTATGTAGCACTACATGATTTGTAGTTGCAAAGTAGTTTCAAATGCTTGTTCTCTCTTTACAATCATGTAGTGCCTTCTTTACAATTATACAGTGTCCCATAGGATGTTAAGTCTGGTGTTGTGTTTTGATGTTGTATATGTAGCATTATTGTGTTATTTTCCATCTCTCAAAATATTGGATACAATACATAAAGAACGGTATTTCTAACATTGATCAAGCATCATGTCTATTGAATATCGTTTGATGGCCGGTCCTTGGGCTTGCCCAAAGGGCCTAGCCTAGGGCATCAAAAAATAGTCTAAAAAAAAATAGATTTTAATAATTTTTAGTATTAGGCCGAGTGGGAGTCTTTTGAAGCCGAAACAAGTGCTCCAATTAAGTTTTAGGGCTCTTAAAAACTGTTATTGTTGAAACCCAACGATACACACCAAGCAAAAGCTCATTTGGTGGCCCAATAAGATTGGAGGATAAATACACTCATTTTATTTTAGAAAATTATGTAACGAATAAGTTCACACGGATCATTTTAAAGATATGTTATTGTTCATTTTATATTTGGGCTAAGTGTTCAATAGAGAACTAACCTAAAATTTGACATTATTAATTATAAAAAAAATTCGGGTGGTTATGTGACCATTCAAATGTACATGTAGCGCAGCTAGTGCTCACACGCCAACATTAACAGGTAATTGACCCACCACCGCCACCAAAGTCACTCCTTGCCACCTCCAATCAATGGAAAGCTGGTGGCGCAGGAACAAGACGACATCGCCCGTGTCAAGCTGCTTCTCCTTGACGAATCAGCTCCACCCTTTGCCGTTTAATATGGACTAAAATAATTATATAAACAACTAAGTCTGCTTTTGTTATTTTTGATTATAACGAAATATAGAGCACTACTTCAGAATTAGACCTAGGGCACCCAATACCTTGGGCCGGCCCTGAGTAACGTTATCAACGACAACGTAGGATCATCAAAATGGGCTCGTGAAAATTTTACAACACAAATGGAGAACGGACCGGACCATACCGGACCGGACAACTCCTATTTGAATTTACGTGAGTGAGAGAGATTGATACCGAGTAACTGTAGCCCCTGGCTTCTCTGATTTTCTTCAATTCCACATCGTTCTCGTATTCCTTTGGGTTCAAATGCCAATAGAGAACGCCCAGTTCTGCTAAGTGCTGGAGTGAGATGAACTCTTTAGGGTTGCGATGGTGAGGGAGCCTCTGGTCTTCATTGTTTTCATCCATGAACCATGCCTGTATTCCAATGTACAGTCTAATTTACTCTTGTCAACAAGCTTAACTGTAAAATTGTGATCAACAACAAAAAATTCTCGTGAAACTCATAGTTTTGGCGTGTGGACGATATGCTTTTGACCGGACTACAATGGCGGACACAGAATTTGCGTATTTCACTTAGTTTGCGGGATTACTCTTCAGTAATTTTATAAAAAAAATCTAAAAGTATATTATAAATAGGAAGAAAATTGGAGTGAGCAAGAGGGGAGCTACACATTGTGTGGGCCCAGGGTGAAGTAAAAAAACACTAAAAATTTACTTCCAATTTAACCCATATAATTTTTTTTTAAACTCCTATGAATTAGCGAATGGAAGATTACATTCTTGGTTCCGCCATTGGGAGAGAGTGCAAGGGCCAATTGTGGACGACGTTAGTGAAAATGTCTCGATTGTTCGGCAATCGGCACAAAAATCAGTGGAAATGCACGTTTCTTTGATGCCACGTGTATGGATCAACTTCCAATTGTTTTTCCTGTGGACGTGTTTTCCACCTCTGATTCCCTTTAATTTTTTTTGTGTTTTTACATTGATTTAAATGTCAGGCAACCATTATCTTTAAATATGCACTGTATAATGGGTTCTCATAATTGAAATAAGCTTGTTTTGTTTTATTGGGTTATAATAATTTGATTCAAATTTGGTTGAAAATATTTATTTTAACCTCGTACGAGTAATCTAGCCGTGACAATACTAAAAAACTTTAATTTACTTCTAAATATTTTTTTTCAGTTCATTTTTTGAACCCAGCAACCTCGCTGGTTCTATGGTGGAGCGGCCCATGTATCCAGTGCCAGATCAAGAATTTCGGAGGTCCAAAACAGACTCCTTTTTTTTTTTTGATAATCGGATGTCTAGGCTAGTTTGCGCACACCTCGACTAATTCCAGGGCCCTGGAGGTAACGACCGGATATAATCCCCAGTGGCTCCAAGAGTTTGCTGGCAAGAAAAATCGAACCTGAGATCTTAAGTGAGAGTAAACCCTTAAGTCCCAAGTCAAGACCACTTTGCCAACCCCTTAGAAAAAATCAATTCAATCCGTTATTGGAAAATGCTCCATCGGTTTATCCAGTTTTTAATTTTTAACCAAAAAATGGATAAACGGATGGACTATTTACAGATATCCGATTGAACTGATTTTTTATGGAGTACAAGTAAACATTATTTTGAAAAATATAAATGGCTTCAATCATCCGTGTGAGACCTGTAGTGGATCCAAAATAAACAAATTTGTACATTTTCTATACCAAATTTCTGTACCCATATGTTTTCCGTATTTGTTTACCTCATTAAATTTGTCTTTTTGGACTTTTGTTGGTTATACCACAAATAGTTTTTGAATTTCTTTTATTTTGATTGGAAAATTTTGAAAAAGTACAATAAAAAATTTACTGGAAAAAACTAAAAGTATCCACATGGAGAGCAGCATTAATTACTTCATCCATCCTCAAACCCAGTCGGAATGACGTGTCTATTGGGCCCTTCGATCAGTACAACAATGCCAGACTGTACCAAAACTAAAACCCAGCATCGACTGACGAGCCCCATGTATATGGGCCAAACCCACATTGTAGGCCCCCACTCGCAGAAATAGATGGACCCTCTCATCTGCTGCGTTCAAATTTATTTCCACGCCCCCATAAAAAGTTTTGTATGCTTTTTTATTTTTTTGGAGAAGTAGAAAGAAATACTCTCTCCGTCCCTCAATAAGTGTCTACGTTACTATTCCAGCTCCATTCAAAATTATTTATAATTTTCAATTTATAATGCAGAAAATATGCAATATGGATATTGTTTGATAGATTTTAACGAGTTCTAAAATTTCAATCTTTCAGAAGTATAAAATACATTATAGATTAAAAGTTATCGACAATTTAAAAATAAATTGAAAAAGTGAATGTGAACACTTATTTAGGGACAGAGAGAGAGTATAATTAAACCAACAAGTCTAAATGAGAAACTAGTACATCCGGAACATAAACAACAGAAAACAACAAAAGACAACCAACACTAGTAAGGGGGTTAGTGAGCACTTCCATCACCGGTGTCCGGGTGAGGAACAAAAATGGCCAGTGCATGATTAGCAAGCAAGTGAGCTCACTAAACATCCTAGCACGCAACCTTCGAAATCCTACAAAAAGACAGCTTTGAAAACTCCGTTGTCAGGTTACGCAACAAAAATGTGTTATGATTATTACACTCAACCCTTTCTGTTATTTGCATAATGGCATTAAAGCAATCAGAAAAAGAATAAACTACATTATAATTATGTTTTAATGCCCATTTAACAGCTTCCTAAATTGTTTGAATTTCTGTTTGTACTAGCGTGACACTAGCTATATGTAGATAAGGCTTCCTGCGCAATTAAGGTCCCATCGGGTTGGCTAGATATAAAACTCAGTCCACTCCATAATGCTCTTTCCAAGTACCATCCACATGGAGAAAACAGGCGCGAAGAACGAATTCAGAGGTAGGATATTGTTTAATGATAAAAGATGAATTCTTGGCATTTGGAATAGTTGCTGACTTTGAATGCTCAGTGGTTTCATCGTGCTTCTAGTTGAGTTTTGTATGCTTTGATCAGTCACTATCTCATGTGAGCAAACTCCAAAAATTAATCAGCATCTCATCTTCGGTCCTGTTAAAATTTGTGAGGTTTTTTGTTTTTGCCTATTTCAATAACTAAAATTATTTAGTTTTACTTATCGAAAAAAAAAAATTATTTAGTTTTACAGCTTGTTTGAAGTATCAATTGTGTCACAATTTATGTTAATCGGATATTAATTGATACTTAACCGTTACAGATATATCTTAATATAAGTGGAGTGGATATTTTGATCCGTTGTGAGTAAGAGTTTTTTAAGGATAAATGCAAATTATTCAATGGCCCTCTCTCCGTCTCCAAATTTTGGTCCTACTTTCAAAATCCAAAATTTTCAAGTTAAATGATTACTTTTGAAATGCAATAATTTTTTTGGAGTATAATATAATTTTTCCCTCCACTTTTATTTTTATGAGATGAGGCGCAAATAAGAAAATGACTCAACTTGTCAATCTTGACTAGACAAAATGGAAATGGATTTTGGGACATTCAAAAAAAAAAAAGATGGACCAAATTTTGGGACGGAGAGAATATTGATTTTTATCCGGTCAATATGACTTTTAACATGGTTGATTTTTCTAACAAGATCTAAAATAAAAATAATTCTAATGATTAAAGTGGGCTCGATCAACAAATGTGCTTGGAACTGGGTAATGCGTGTGGTGCATCCGCCACAAATACAATATAACTAGCATATAACCTATGCTATGCACGGAGTAAACTAAAAATTATTTTAAAAACATGCGTGACATTTCGATCGAAAACATTCTAGAACAATTTTTAGGCTAGCTAGTGTCAAATTATAGGATTCCGTTTCAAAGGTTTTCCATATTTCGAACAATGATTCCCCAAACAATCAAATTTGGACTGGAAGATAAATATGTATGAATTTAGATTTCCATTGTCAACAAAAAAAATAATAAATCTATACGTGGCCAATGGGAAACATACAACTATTTTTTTTCATTGGTTGTATCAGTACCGACAGGTTGGTTTGAGATATTGATTTGTCAACTTTTTTTTTTTGAGTTTGTAAAACTACGAAGTGCAGAAATTGAGGGATAGCAGTCGCATTCACGTTTCTTCTCACAAAAAATCGTTCTGCAATAATATATAAGATGCACTCTTTAATTAAATTATGTTAGGGGTTGCAGCGGTTGCTCTTAATATGATAACTAAGGGGAGTAGTTTTTAGGTACATTTGATTTTTTGAAAATTGTTAGGAAGGTAAAGAGTAATGTAAAATGGTTTCATTATTAAATCCAGAAATCATCGGAGCATCCACTTTGTGCATATTACTAAAGATTAGGTCTGTCTTCAATCACCCCCGCCCATACCCCCACTGATTGAGGACTAGATGGGTTCGATCTGTTATTGTTGTTGTTTGATGTATTCTTATCATTTAATTTGATTTGCATAAATAGTATTTAACGTGTTAACATTATTCAATTAATTGTAATTCATAATTGTATAATTCTACCGTTTAGCCGATCAAAAAAAAAAATCGATCAAAAATCATTCTACCATTTAACCCAAAAAAAAAGAGACTTGTGTAAGCTGTTTGTCATTTTTTAAATGAATAAATCACAGGACAAATTATTGTAATTGCGGCTCTCCTAATTAAAGTTCAATATTTATCGCGTTAACTTTATTCAAATAATTTGCAAGTGGTGGCTAACTCATGCGGTAGAACTCTTGAACGCCTCACACTGCATCTCGGCATCGAGTCCTGACTCTCCCTCCCCCCTCCCTATGTAATAGATTAGGATTACCGAATGAAAAAAAATTAATTATTCAAATAATTCTCTAAAGTTTTTAAGCCAATAAGATGTTGATAAACTAAAGAATTGGAAACTTGGTAAAGAGCATATTAGCGTCTCCTTTTTGAAATTAAGAAATGTTAAATTGCAGTATTTCGTTTTGTAAGGTTTTCCATATTTCACAAAATTATCCCCCAAACTCAAGAATCAAAATTTGAAGTATGAATTTCGATTTCCATTTTCAACGAAATATGGCCAGTGGGAAACATGTTAATTTTTTTTTTATTCATTGGTTATATTGGTATATGCATGGTTGGGTTTGGGATATAGATTCCTTTTCCTTGTCGATATCTTCATTGAAATGGGAATAGAATAGAAAACCAAAATGAATCACTTAGGGGGCGTTTGGTAATGTTTTTGTTTCTTGTTTTTTGTTTTTGTTTTTAATTTTTTTCAAAACTAAAAACAAAAATGTGTTTGGTAAGTTATTTATGTTTTGTGTTTAATAAAAACGTTTTCAAAATTTCTGAAAATTTTCAAAACACAAAAAAGGTGATTGGCTTTGTTTTTAAAACAGGGTCGTTTAAAAACAAAAAACAGAAAACAGAAATTTTATACCAAACATGGTTTTTTGTTTTTGTTTTTATAAACAATAAACATGTTCTACTTTTAATTTTTTAGAAACAAAAAACAGAAAACAAGAACGTTACCAAACGGCTCCAAAATCATTCCTTCTTTTTTTTTCTTTTCTGCATCCACGTTCTTTTCATTAAAAATTGTTCTGCAATACTATATAAAAGATTTAAGATGAACAAATCAAATAATTAAGGTTGAGTTTCCATTAAAAATATTTTCAGTTTTTTTTGTAATTTTTTATTTGCGCACTCACATTCTCACTAGCGAGAATACCGTAGTGGAAACTCACCCTAAACGACTATCCAATATATTGAAAATGATCATTGCCTTTATAATTAAGTTAGAACTGGCTAAAGTTGACTCAAATTGGGTAATGACCAAACAAAATTCTTTTCAATTTAATTACAAACAAAAATATTTTGTTTCCAATTTATCAACGACTATTCGTTTGTAAATGATAGTCTGTCATACAATATTCTCAAGATATGAAATATGCAAAAATTCCATCAATGGCTATTCATTAGTAAACGATTACAATCATTCCAATTTTTTATCAAATTAAATGTTGTTACATGCCATGTTATATGATCGATTTAAGAATACTAGCAATAATCCGTACTATGTGGACGAGAATAAAATGTTACGGGAAAGAATTTAAAAAATTATAGAATGAATAGTTTTGGACATAGTTATTATGGGGGGTTGTTGAGATTATTCGGTCACTTCAATTTGTATATGTTAACTTTAAATTTCCACAATTACGATTTGCTACAATGAAGAAAATGAGACAGTCCAGAAAGTGAAAGAATCACTTCTTCATTTGGGGATTTTTTTTTTTATGCCGAGAGGTACTACGTGGCGGTGTCCAAGCGCGCATCTCGGCAATCCGAAAGTATTTTTGACGGTCCAAATTTCTCACAATAGTCCAACACATTTTGAACGGCCGAAATGAATGCATCGGATACCGCCACATGATATCCACCTGACACCCCAAAAAAATTTCATTGATTGGACATTGAATCTACGTGGTAATTTAGCAAAAAAAAAAAAATCCATAAGTGAAAGCTAAAATATATCCATATAGAGATTAGTTCCTTTAAGCATAAATCTTAATCTCTCATGTATCATCCGAATTTTAAGTAAGAGATTTCATGGCTAAACGTGGTATTTATTATTTAAAGTAGCAAAAATAAAATTCCAAAAGTGAAAGCTAAAATATATCCATATAGAGATTAGTTCCTTTAAGCATATTAAATCTTAAGATCTCTCATGCATAATCCTAATTTAAGTAATATATTTCATGGCTCCGACATACTAGTATAAAAAAGGCACCAAAGTTTCATCTGCTTGCATCCGCATAACTTTTCACCAGAGATAGTGTAACATTTTCGCCGGTTCATTCGATAGTAGTCAAGGGAACGGAGCAAGGCAACATGTGCGTTCCCCTTTCAATGATCCGCTTTTTATTTACCAAGTTTTGCATATCTCGATTTCGGAAATTTCGTCTTCATCATTATATAATCTGTAGTAACATTTTCACCGGTTCATTCGTTAGTTCTGGCTGATTGAACTATTTTCATCTTCGATCATAGAAAAAAGAATAATTTCCTTCTCTTTCGTAAGGTTAGGCCGATAAATTATTTTGACGTAGTTATTGATGAGGCGCCGTTCCACTAAGGAATTTTTGGCCTTTTTTACTTTTGCATTTTTCTGGATTAGTTATTTTCCTCGTACGCATTAAATTAGCCTGACCCTACTATTAAATAAAAAACTGTTTTTTTTTCATATACATACATGCATACATATATATATAGAGAGAGAGAGAGAGAGAGAGAGAGTGTTCAATAATGGTGTCTTGCCATTTTCTTTTGGCTCAGATATTCCTGCCGTACGAGGCAGAAAGCCCCCAGACCCTCCACACGTTCGCTGACGTGTGATCTGTTACTGTGCACACCCCGTGTGTGTACAGGGGACAACTATAACCGCACTATTGTGCACCCCTCCACTTTTAGTAATATTACACTTCTGTCCACCTTTTGCCGATTTATGTACGCGAGAACCCCTCCACTTTTAGTAGTATTACACTTCTGTCCACCTTTTTCCTAACTTTTTCTGTTCCTCGTATATCCCTCATGGACTTTTTCGACTTCCACAATCAATGTCTCACCACAGTGGCTCATTCGTAATACTGTGCATCATCAAGGACAGGTTCTTATTCCATCACAATCAATCAGGCATAGGTAGGGTCCCACAACTCTCACTCTTTGGCCAAAAAGCAGGGCAAATCATCTGATGGTCACGTAGTACCTGAATACCCTTTATTACAATAGGCTCATACAAATAGTCCTAAGTAGCGATGGTTAACATATTGATAGCTTATGTGGAGTTTGAATAGGCTAGGGGTCTTTTTTTTATTTTTTTTCCTTTTGAGCTTATATAATTAGGTAGTACTAAAAAAAAGTTGGGAACTCTATCTTTACATTTTTTTTTGGTTCTGGGAGTCCAAAAATTGCTAGTATTGTGTATTAAGCTTTAAATCAGGGCCGATTCTGTTTCTAGACCCTGCATAAATGTGTAGTGATGGAAGGTGTTCGTTACGTGACGGTTGTCCAATACCACCCAATAAGTCCTTCAAGAAATAGGGCAATACCGTTGCAAGCAATCGTAGCATAACAGCACACACCTCTCACTTTGCTCCTCTCAATCTTTTTCTTCTTCTTCATTTCTTGTCTATTTTTCTTCAACTCGTTAATTTGTTAAAGATTAGGTTCACATGAAGTATCTTGGCAGATAATCTCTTGCTAACGTACGCCTGAACAGGTCGGCGATCGGTGTAACGCTCGGCGTGCAACAGAAGAAGAGGGTGCCATTTGCAACGATAACTGCCATAGCTATTGCTTTCCTCTTGTTCACTTCAGCTTCAGCTTTTGGTCTGCACCAAACTCGGCGACTCGGTGAGTACAAACTCCAACTCATTAACTACAATGCAACATTATATACTTTGATATTTCACATATTCAAATACATTTTCAACTATTTTTATAAATTTCCACATTTTTGTACCCTTTTGCGATTTATGATTGTCCACTTAGAGCATAGCCTCCCTTGTTTTTCTACCAAAATTCAAAAAGTCATTTTTAAAAATATTTACTCCATCAGACTCTCTATTACTTCTATTCTATTAAATTAGTATTTTCTTAAAAAAAAAAAAACTTAGTTGGGGTTAGTATTTTCTCTAAAACAATATTTCAATGAAAATGCCAAAAATGATCCGGTGGTTGCTGTTAATGTTAAACAGTATATTAAATAATGTGAAATGTCCATAGAAGAGTGTGAGAATGTTAAAAATATGCTAAAAATGTTCTTAATAAAACGTCCCTCCATCCCAAATTGCCCGCCTTCTACGAAAAAACGTGCAATTTTCAGATCAGAAAATAGAGTATTTATGTGCCCCATTTTTTTTAAAAATTTAATCCAAATTAAAATACTTGTATATGGTGCAAAGAAATTTCAAAACTTATATGTCCATAAGTTTTTTATTTTTTATTTTCGTAGGGGTCCAGCAATTTGGGAAATATTTTTTGGAGTTTTCTTTTTTGCCTTATCTTCAAAAAAAATGCCTTTGTTACTGTAAAATGTGATATGGCTTAAACCACGCCACTATTCCACAATGGTAACCAAATGTGGTGGAAACTATATATTTTACATAGCTATAGCACATAATATTGTCAGTATTATTTAATTATACATCAAATCATGTCCTTCAGTGAAATTAAAGAATGAAAATTTGGAAAAAAAAAATTAATTTTCTTTCTTTAATTTGAATTTTTTTTGGTTAGGTGGCCGAGTGATGGAGGAGGGAGAAGGAGTTGCCAAGAGTAACATTCCAAGTGAGTCGGAGGCATCAGAGCAAGTGATGACTCAGAGGAGACTCAGTGGGCTACCAAAGTGCATAGCAAAGTGTGGAAGTTGTAAGCCGTGTCAACCCGTCCTAGTGATAATACAACCGGGAACGACTGTACTCAGTGGGCCAGATTATTACCCAGAAGCTTGGCGTTGCAAATGTGGGAATAAGATCTTCATGCCTTACGGGGGAAAAAAAAAAAAAAAAAGGAAATTTATTTGTTTTGGTAGTGAATAGGTAGAGAGAAATATGGCAATTTAAATTTGGTAGCAAGCATATATAGGGATGTCAATGGATCGGTTTGGTCCGAATTTTGCAATGCACATGATGATAATAATAGTGATAGTTATCAGTGTTTATTCATTACTAATAATATTGTCCTTTGTTGCTTTATTATTGTGTTTTTGGTTAATTTACATATATTTTTCAGTTCTATTTAGTTTGGGTTTTTTTTAAGTATTATTTATGAATAAGTAAATGGAGAAGAAGAATGTTCGTTTTGCAGATTTTGATCGATGTACTTATCTTTCATTTAAAAAATTAAATCGTTTTGAATATCGACAAGGATGCCAAAGTAGGGAAAAAAATTTCCAAACCTGAAAGCTTATATCCATATAGAAATTTGTTGGCATGAATCTTAAGATCTCTCATAAGATCCTAAAATTTCAATTGTATAAAAAAGGCACCACAGCCGAATGTTTCGTCTGCTTATATTCGCACAAGTTTCATCGTTCGAGTTTCACTACTTATCCCGCTAATTTTCACTTATCAAGTTTTGCATATCTCGATTTCGGAATTTCTTCTTCACTATTACATAACGTGTGACATTTTCACTAATTCATTCAATAGTTTCGGGTGATTGAATCATCTTTTATCTTTGATCATTGAAAAAAAAAAAAAATTACTTGATCACTCGGTTTCGGAATTTCATCTTTTAACACTTTTTTCACCAGTTCATTCCTTAATTAGTTTCGGGTGATTTATTTTCATCTTCGATCGTAGAAAATAGAAAATCATTTTTGTAACACACAAATTCGTGTCCTGCAATTAAGAACAAGAAAAAGATGCACAAAATACAATTTTATTGATTTGAATTTAAAGCGGGTACAATTCTCTAATAAATATTCTTTTAACAAATAAAAGAATA
>JAXBDA010005349.1:0-24846 GCA_036023075.1 Gaultheria prostrata
TTTTCTTTTTTTCTTGTGTGGGTTTTTTTTTTTTTTATCAAAAGTGTGTGGTTGTTTGTAAGGATTTTTTGGGTTTGGGTAGTGAGTGGTTGGTTTTACTAAATACAACCAAGTTAAATGAGGGACAACATAGTCTTTATACATTAGGGTATTTTTATCCTAAATTTGTTAAATTTCACGTGGTTGAATTTAGCTAAAACGTGGTTGTTAATAGAATTACCCGTTTTGTTTTCGTGAGTGAATTTCTAAATGAAAGGGCTTAATTTGGACGGATAGGATGACTTCGGATGTTAACAGGAATGGATGCGCGATTAGGAAAGGGATATCGAGCAGGTAATTTGTTTTTGTTTTTTGGGTCGAAAATGTTCTGTCGTGTGCGGCGGCGGAAGTGGGGGACACCCTCAATTTGATCTCTACTCTCTCTCTCTCTCTCTCTCTCGTCATACCACTGCCTTTTCCCTAATCCGAGCACCGCAAGTCAGATCTGGCGGCTCAGACGCCGTCAAGGCTTTTAGGCGACTTCGGTGGTGTTGTCTTGCGGCGTCGAGGTTTGCTTCAGTGTTATGGGTGGTTTCGGGCTGCAGTGGCGGGATTCAAATCGAGATCAGGGGTTCTCCGACTGAGATTTGGTTTCGAGGTCAGCGGATGGGAAGCTGTGGTCTACGGTGGTGGATGGTGGCTGTTGGCAGTGTCGAAGGAACTTCTCTTTTTCGCACTTTATTTATTGCAAGGTTCATGACATTTTTAATGAAAATGTTTGTTCGAGTAAAATGGTGGGAATTTTTTGTTATGGAAAATGTTTTCCAAGTGTGAACCAAACACCGGAAAACAAAAGTAAAAAAATAAATAAAATTTAGCAAAGTTATTTTATAAAAAAAATATAAAATATTTTACATCGAAACAAATGGAGCTTAGATGTTTACTTCATTTGATTGAGACTCGTTTGCTGCCATACTTCTAAAAATATTTAATTGAGCAAAAAGTCAAACAGAAGCATATGCAATGGAAAAGGATGATTTTGCAGTAGGGAGGGGTTGGAACTCGAATTTGATCCCTTCGCATGTTTTTGTAGTTTCTGGCGGTTGTTATCTCAATCCGTACTTGGAAATGGAAATTAAGTTCCAAAAACATGAGGCTAAAGTGTCTTCAGCAATTGCTAGTAGCTTAATTGTTGTCAGAGAGAGAGCGGTGGAATTGCTCAGTTTTGGAGGGTTGGGAAAGCTAAATTGTCTTCAGCAATTGCTAATAGAGGCTTGGGCATTGAGAATTGCATGCCGGCTTAGGATCTGCAGCTTTTTTTTTTGTTTTTGTCAATTGATAGAAGAGAGATCAATTACATCACAAATGAAGTACAAAGTATTAACCCGGGACACTACATGTGAGAGTCCACGAGACAACCAAGTCCAACAACTTAACCAATACAAGGAATAAACCCGTTACAGGGTAGAAACAAAGAAAGGAAAAGCCCCTGCACGCAGGCGGGAAGATTCGAACTCCTGACCTCCTAGTGAGATGCAAGAATCTTGACCAACTAAGCTAGCCCCAGTTGGCTTTGGATCTGCAGCTTACGGAGGTGATTTTTGAGTCAGATTGTAAAGAGCTTATTGATTGCTTTAATGTTACAAGTGCTGAATACCCTTGGGAGATTAGCGCTATGGTGTCTGATATCAATTCTTGGGCATCCTCACACCAGTGGTCGTTCTCTTGGTGTTGTCGAGATCAGAACAAAGTTGCTGATTGGTTAGTTTCTAATTGTTTGTATGGGAAGTTATGTTTTTCTCCAGGTTGCATCCCGTCTGAGTTACAGTCTCTTGTAGCCTTTGATAGGCGTTCTCAGTGAGTTTATATCATGTGATCCTTTCAAAAAAAAATAAAAAAGTAGTACATCCCAACAAAAATAATACAACAGCCCACTGGCTTCTCAATTTCTCATTGCGAACCCACAAAATCACACCCACTTCCAAAACAACAAAATTCGACTTGCCATATGACTCACTCACTCACTCACCTGCTCGCACCCTTAAAAGTTGTTTGCTAGTAATTGCTTGAGCTCTGATGTTCGCAAGTTGCCTTGAGCGATCTGATTATGACTTTTGCTTTGAGTAACTATTCAATAGTCTAGGAGCAATACCACGTGGTGCTTAGTATCATTCTAGAACCACATATTTATATGAATTTTCTACATTTAGACGTGGACCTCATGTTAATTGTTGAATCTAGAGGGGTTAATTTTAGTAGCGACTCCAGAAGTTCGGAAGCGTTGGGTTATTTATAAACATCAAATACTTTTATCAATCATAAATTAAAGAAAAACATCATAGTAATGACAACTAAAAATTTTGTTCTAATAAAAATCACATTTAAAGTTCAACCTACTAAGACAGATCAACCTCTTTTTATCAAAAGAACAAAACAAGTGACAGGATTCAAACAAACCACACAAACAAACAACTTTTATGTTTTTTTACGAGTTAATCCAGTGCTGTCAAATTTAGGGGTTCATTTATGAATATTTAAAAAAATAATATAATAGTAGTAATGTTTTCCCCCGCGGGGTTGGCTGACCGAACTCTCCATAAGGTGGAGTCGCCAGTGGGTGATCTCGTGCATGGTCAAGGCTGGGGACTCAGAGATTTGCTCTCTTCTAAGTTTTTAGGTTTGAAACTTTTTAGGTGTTGTTAATATGTTTGGAGCCAAATCTATGCGGAGTTTTGCTATAGCTTATATAAAGTTCTTGCTAGTGAACGGTGGAATTAATTTTTCAGATTTAGTTCAGGTACGCGTAAACTAATCAAGACACCTTGTTATTAAAAAAAAAAACTCTAATTATTTTTGTGCCTCGCAATTCAACAACATATATATGACTCAATTTATCGTAACAAAACGACAACATCGATCACAGTCACTACTTCCAAAACGACAAAATCGACATGCCATATGACTCAATACACAACCTTAAAAGTTATTCCTTATTCGACGCAAAATGCACTGCGATAGACATTTTGAAATAAATATATGTTATTCCTTATTCGACGCAAAATGCCCTGAGACAGAGACATATTTTGAAATAAATATATGTTAATATGTATATATATACAGTATGTGTGTGTACGTGTGCATGTGTGACTGTGGAGAGGGAGTATAGTCTGAATTGAAACTCTGAGTCAGTCACCAGACAACAAACTTCGTTCTCGAAAGCGCTAGCTAGGCGATCCCTTCCTCTTTTCCCCAAAGGAACCGCAGCGAGTTTTCGGTCCTCCGATACCACTTTACCTTGGTATATTGGTGCTACCATAAGATTTTTTGCCCGCTACAAGGCTGCTACTTCAGCAGCTATGGCTACTTCCACATGCTTTGGCGTCAAAAATAATTTTAAAAACTTCACGATGACGAGTTGGGGATACCCAGTTCCCACTACTTACCATTCGATAGTTTCACTGCCGTTACACCGCCACTCCTTCCGCTACGCAGTCCGCTACCGCTATTTGAAACCTTGGGAGGAAGAGAGAGTGGAGGGAGGAGTGAAGGTGGTGAAGCCCAAGCCCAAACCCAAGAAAGGGATCACTTCGAAAGCAATAGATTGGTTGGAGAAGTTGATAGTGAAGGTTATGTACGATTCTTCTAGTCAGCCTCTTCACTATCTCTCCGGTAACTTCGCTCCAGTCCCCGAGACTCCTCCTTGCAAGGACCTCCCCATCAAAGGCTACCTCCCAGTGAGTCCCAACTTAATTTTACCGATCGATAAAAATATACTAGACACCCTGACACACGCATCGTCAAAGACGACGGGAGATGGACGGATGAGTTGGGCGACCGCCCTACCGAAGTTTTAAAACTATAGGGGTTCACTAATTCAACATTTTCGTTCGAAAACTACCAACCGTCCCTCCAAACTGCATTATAAAGACATTTTATCATGAAAGAGTGTCGAACATAATTTTATATTCTCACTTTTACTTACTGATAGAAGTCTAGGTTCCAACTTTTTTTTTCCATTGTTCGCGGACTCAACACTTAGATCTTGCATCCATCCCTACGTATCGTATTCGAAAGATGGAAAAAGGAAAATAAACTTGAGGGGAGTCAGAAAAATTGGAATTAAATGACGAAGATAAATGAGAAGACACATGTAGGCCTCAGAACATTTGAGGGGAATCTGAAAAATTGTTTTTAGTCTCTCTCACGTACGTGGACAAGGCAACTCAGAGCTAGCGTGAAAAGAGTGCATAGAATCTGTGTTGGATATGTTGGTATCAGCGGTAACGGAATCAGAAATTTCACTACGCAGGGCGAGCCTATATAATTCATATAAAAAAATTTGCATTTTTTTTTTCCTATATAGAACTAGAGGTTTTTTTTCCTTGCAAGAGCGACCGCTTCTATTGATAACCGGCCCCGGCTCCATCAGTATTCTTTTTCATTTTGTGTCCAAACAAGGTCCAATGGGAATTTGGTTGGGGTTCCCTTTATATGCCCAAAACAGGCGAAATTCTTCGGTGCCAAGAGGACACCATCCTATGCGGTGCCTGAGCACACATCTCGGCCGTCCAAAAGTATTTCAAACGGCCCAGATTTCTCCCATACTCTCTCCACTTTTTCTCTTTAAAATTTGGGCCGTCCAGCCGAGATTGCGCTCGGCACTAGGTGTCCGTGCCCACCCGGTACTGGGATTTTTTTTTCCCAAAACAGGGTCGTTTGGAAGGACAGCACACCCTGCTGTGAGTTGCTCACAGCCCCTGGATCCAGATGTTAAGAGTATCTAAAAATTGGAGTATTTCCTTCTTACAAGAGTGATTTCGGTCGTGTCCGAAAATTGGAATATTTCAAGCTCAGTTTTTGGCTTGTTTACTAAACTAGTCGAGCCCTAGATGAGCTGAGAGCCCTTAACGAGTTGGGCTGGGGTAATTTACTCTATTAGTCTCTTTAAACGAACGACCTTTGTTTGTCGAGCCGAGCCAAACTTTAGTGAGCTCGTTTACCAAACGAGCCTAAAATTCGAGCTCGAGCTCACCCCAATTACTAAACGAGCCGAGCCGAGCCAACCTATGAACTGATCACGAGGAGCTCAGTTCGTTAGCACCCCTAGTACTTTCATCCCTGGCTAAAACCGACCTTCATAACATTAAGGGGTGTTCCTTTATTGTAGGAATAGATATGCGAGTAGATATTTGAGAATTGAACGTGAGGTTCCTAATCTCCTTTGTCATCAGTTTGGAAAATAGATCCAAAATTTGGTGCTGTTAGTTTTTTCTTATTATAGATTTATTGTTTAATTGATGAATGTACTTGTTTAGCTAATTCCTTGAGCTAGGTTTTCGCATGTTTTTTTTTTAAAATCAAAAGAAAGGTGGGGGGCAACCAGCATAGCAACCCCCTTGGGCGTGACCATCGGGGCTCCCGACCCGCTGTGAAATATCCGGTTCGAGCCATAGCTGCTGTCCGGAAAGACAGGTTGTCACCACAGCACCACCTAGGTATTAGATGGACAAAAGGCCCTCCACGCTAATCTTGTAGTTAGCGGGACTTGAACCTTGTCGGATTGTGTACGGGAGGGAGGAGCACTTAAACCCACTCACCCTTGCCATCTAGGATACCACCTTCGGTGGTAGTTTGTTCGCATGTTGAGTGATCTGATTATGACTTTTGTTGGGTATCTTCTTGTGATTTTGTTGAATTTTGCATACTCCCAGAACTTGTGAAAAGTAAGGGTAAGAAAGAAAATGCGAGGAAAATGAACGAGAAAATGTTATTGTTATGCTTTAACTGGAGCCTCAGACTCCACTATGATATATTAAAATGTGATCGGGAATATTGCTTGGAGCCTCAGACTCCACTATGATATATTAGCTGGTTTTGGTCTCTTAAACAGTGCCTAACAACCTCCCACTATGGGTGATCAATCAACTCTTAAAACCTAAATTGCCGTGTTGTGGGCAAAGATCCAGTGAACTTTCCGAGCGTATGGCAAAGATCCAGCAATGCTACAGACACTAAATAGTTCACAAACTAAATAGTCTTGGCTTATTGGGAGCCTAGTGCCAACCAAGTCTTTGGTGCTACCTTATAAAGAACTTAAAGTTTTTCTCTCTTTGGGAAACCGGTGCTTTGACCTTTTCTTTTCCAGTTAATGTTGAAAGCTTTCCCTGCCAATCATCAGCCGTTTCTTCTAATTAAATTTCTGTCGTGGGACACGAAGTTTTAATCTTTACATATTGGCATGGCAATCGCACGACGTTACTCATGTGGATTATAAGAAAAGTAATTTCGATTGTGTAACAAATACCAACTGAAAAACATGTGTTGCAGGAGTGCCTGAATGGTGAGTTTGTCAGAGTTGGCCCAAATCCGAAGTTTGGTCCGGTGGCTGGATACCACTGGTACATCCTTGTTCTTTTCTCAAACTTGTTCCATATGTGTTTGTTGCCCACTTGTGAGAAAATGTACTTTAGAAGGAAGCTCAAAGCCTTTTCTGTTGAATGTTGCTCCATTCTTGCTTTATGTCATATCTGAAGCCTACTTGAACATTATCTTGTTTTTGCTTGGGGGTTATAGTTAATATCAACGATGAGATGTAAGCTTACCTTCTTTTGTTGCTCACTTTGCAGGTTTGATGGAGACGGGTGCGTGTCTTTTTATACGCTCACTTCTCTTAATATCTACATCGTTCATTTCCAGTTCTTTCTGTCTCCACTCTCCAGCAAAGATGGTTTCATTGTCTCTCTGAGTGCTGGACTAGTAGACTGTTAGTTGCTCAAATAACAAGTTCAAGTCGTTATAGAAAACAAAACAGAATAAAAAACAAGTTCAAGTCTATTGGTTTTCAGTGTTGGTGAGTTTAGGTGATGTCACTTGTAAGGCCTATCCTTTGTTGTAGGCTTTGGCATTCCTCTATCTTCTTCAAACTCGAAGCGAATTCATCCATCCTATCTTCGTACATAAGCCAAGATGGCAGCACAATTTTTTCCTTTTTGCCTCTTTCTTTCTACGTTGTTGTCACGTGTTACTTTCTGCAGTGGCATCACTGGTGCGGCTAACCTGGACGTTGTGGGTTCAAACTAGAGGCAGACACTTTGTACATATAATGTTAAAACTGTACCCAATCTTCCCCTGCCTATTACCCTCATTAATGGGAACTTAATTGGTGTATTTTTTTCTCCGATGCTACTGTTCTTGTTCTTATATATCCATTCTGACTATTACATTTTAAAGGTGTCCAAGGGTTTAAATGGTGAGCTATCATTTATGCAGTATGATTCATGGTTTGCGGATCAAGGACAGAAAAGCAACGTATGTTTCCCGTTATGTAAAAACATCGCGTCTTAAACAAGAAGAGTCTTTTGGAGGAGCCAAATTTATGAAGGTATACTGTTGAACTGCATAAATGTTCCGAGTGGTGTAAAGGTGGAGTCTCCTCTGCATTTTCTGAAGTCTTTCTGTTACTTATGCTTGTTTTGTAATGTTCAATGCGATCCTGATATTCTCAATGTAAATAGAGATAGCCAAACACAAGAATTTCTTTCTTAAGCCAAAAGGTGCTAAATTGGGAAGTCGAATAAAGTACCCAGTTCTGTATGCTATGAGCAGTCATTAGTATCTTCATCTTATCCCGAATCCAGTCTAAGACTGCTAACTAGTTCTTAAGTATGAAGTAACATGTGCTTAGAGATTGGATTAGGGCTTCAATGTTGAGGCATTTATGGACCATATGCTTAAAGTCAGATACTTTATGGATTAACTGGATTCGCACTTATATTACCAAAGACCAGAGTTTGTGGAGAGTCGAAATCCCTAATGAGGCTTCTTGGAATGTTGGATCATTAGGAAGATCTTCCATCTCAGATATATGGTACAGCCATGGATTAAATACAACATTGAAGATGATTTATCTACTTTCCTCTAGATTGATAACTGGCACACATTGGGGCCACTGTATCAGAAATTTGGGGAAGCTGTAGTGTTTATATGGGGAGATCTTCGCTTTCCAAAGTTGCTGCTATTATCCACCAAGGTTCCTAGAAATGGCCTAAGCCAAGGAGTGTGGTTACTGGGAGATTTTAACTCACACCCCATCTACTTTGATCCATAATACTTCCAGTTTTTGTTAGATTGACATTGCCAGGAGATGGTAAACTCACTGCAAAATCTGCTTGGCAGGCTTTGAGGGAAGCTCTTCCAGTTGTTCCATGGGCTAAGAGTGTTCAGTTTTCTCACCATGTCCCCCGTTGGGCTTTCATTGAATGGATTTCTTTTTTGGGAAGGCTATCCACCAAGGATAGGTTGCTTAGTTGGGGGCTGGGGATGGATACTGGTTGTAGCTTATGTCTAAGGGATACTGAGACTCATGAGAATATATTTTTTTGAATGTGAATACTTCAAGGAAATTTGGATTCGAGTGTTGCACAAAAACTACATTGGAAGGCCTGGCTTTGGTCTACCAAGGAAAATAGAATAGATTTCTACTCAGATTAAGGGTGCTTCCCTTTCCTGCAGGATTTTTAAGCTCTCTTTATCTGCTGCAATCTGTTGGGTATGGAGGGAGAGGAATAACAGATTATTCCAAGGCAATGCTATTCCTGCTTCTATTCTCGGTTCACACGTTATAGAAGAGATCAGGGCATGCATGTGTTCTTGGAGAGGCCTTAAACCAACAGATGGAAGTTGTTTACTGACTAAGTGACTAGGGAGTGGGGTTTAAGCCCTAGAATTTTTAGGCCCTAGTGTAGTTCTTGTTCATGCTTTTCTGTTATTGTTGTTTCCTGTTTCTCTGTTGCTGTGACAGTTGGTGGCCAGGGTTACTTTGGGATGGTTGCTTCTTGTTGCTTTGTTTCTGTAGTTTGGCAGGGCAGGGTCTGTATGGTTTGCTCTGTATGTTGAGGTTGTTTGCTTTATAAAATGGTGAATTTACCAAAAATAAAAATTTAATGGCTCAAATTGGTTATTTGCAGTCAAATGGCTTCGATCCACATCAATCGTTTGGGCCCTAGGGGGATCGGGGAGTAGGATATTAGGATAGCGTAGAGATATAAACCATAAGCCCATTTCTATGCTCCTGTACAATGTAGGAACCTTAGTCTGTCTCATACCTTCTTTTTTTTCTTTCTTCTTCGCAGTTCCCCCAAAGTTTTAGCTTTGTTCGCTTGTCTGAGACCTTCTCAGTTCTCAACCTTTACATTTAATCCTGAATGTTTGTGGCTGCTCAAATACTAGATTTGAGGAATCACAAGGAATAAACATAGAAAAGAGGATAAGTAATAAATACGTACTGCACGTATCTTCTTTCTCAACCCATTTATGGTGGTTTTCTAATCTCATATGCAGATTGGTGACCTCAAGGGGCTCTTTGGTTTGCTTATGGTTACCATGCAAACGCTGAGAGCAAAGCTGAAAGTATTGGATCTGTCATATGGACATGGAACTGGTAGGTTAATTCAGCCTTTTTCTCTGATATCCTGTGGATTATACATGTTTGACAAGCCAATTCTAGTACAATAGCAGACTTAACTGATCTGCTATGGTTCCAGATGCCTGCTAAGTGTTATGGTCTAGTTTTGAGCTTTCATGTGAGAAGTGAGCTAATTATTTGCACGTTCTGCCAGCCAACACAGCTCTCGTATATCATCATGGCAAGCTCTTGGCTCTTCACGAGGGAGATAAACCATGTGAGCCAATTCTCCTCCCTCAGTTTTGATGGAAGAACCAAATATGGATTTACGTTTCTTGGGGTTCATAATTGCACAAGGAATCTTTGGTTATGTCAGATTTGTCTTTTTTTGTTATATTTGGATAGAATTTATACTCTGCATGCAGCTTGAATTTGAGTTACTTGATGATCTGCGGGAGATGAAACTCAAAAAACTAAGAATTTAGTTGCAGCTTGAATCGTCAAGTGACTCCATCATGTTTTTCAGACATAAGGCATACCGCAGACGTGAAATGCTATGAACATTGTATTGTGCAGATGTGGTTAAAATCCTGGAAGATGGAGACTTGCAAACACTTGGATTGTTGGATTATGACAAGAGATTGGCACATTCATTCACTGCTCATCCCAAAGTTGACCCAATCACTGGTAAAGCCTATCTACGCAAAACGATCTGTCATCAAGTGCTATTCACAATACTCCATTTTCATTTGTGGAATCCTTGCATGCAGGTGAGATGTTTACATTTGGAAATTCTCATACACCACCGTACATTACCTACAGAGTTATTTCGAAAGCCGGTCACATGCAAGATCCTGTGCTAATAACAATATCAGACCCTATCATGATGCATGACTTTGCCATTACTGAGAATTATGCAATTATCATGGATCTTCCTTATTACTTGCGACCAAAGGTCAGGTTATTCTTTTCTTTCTTTTTTTAATGTGGTATAATGTTTATCAATGATAGAACACTGTTTACTTCAGTTTTTTTTTTTGTTTGCACGGAATGTGGTTGAACTTCACAGATACTGTCATACTAATTGGTGTTTTGCAACAACTTAAATACACTTTTATATTTTCTTTCATTTATTTGTTTTTGGAGCTGATAACTATGATGGTTGAAAGCC
Source organism: Gaultheria prostrata (assembly GCA_036023075.1). Taxonomy (NCBI): domain Eukaryota; kingdom Viridiplantae; phylum Streptophyta; class Magnoliopsida; order Ericales; family Ericaceae; genus Gaultheria; species Gaultheria prostrata. The sequence goes on from JAXBDA010005349.1 coordinate 10,554, forward strand.
ATGGTATTGGATGCCCTGTGTAGAAAAAATGAAAAGAAAAGAAAGCCAATATGGTATGTGATTTTTCACAAGGTAGCGAACTGCATATTCGTAGGTTCTTTACACTGGTGGATGCCAGCCAGCATCATGACTTACAGGGGATGAAATCCCATATTTCTCATTATTAGTTCTTCTAAAATGAAGTTTACTTCCACACAGTTGAATGTTTCTGCTCTTCAGTTCTGCTAAATCAATAGTTGATAACCTTCAATGAAATACTTCTCCTGCAACTGGTTGTCTGCAAATTTTACCTTTAGTAGATTGGTTTAATTGTTAAATGCGGTTATCCCTACGGTCCAAAGGTACTTCTGGATGATGCATGGGATTTTTTAAAGTCATTTTTTAACCAGAACGTAGACTGTACAGGATGTCTTTGGGTTGAAGGAATAGGTCTAAGGCTCGTTTTGGAAGTTCAACAGAGGTAAGTTGTGATTTCAGTACATACCTGTGGTATTTGAAGATAAAGAGGTCAGGTTGGGGTTCTTAGGGTAGTAAAAAAGTCACAATTTCAGTTGGCGTATTTTTGAAGTGTCTGATGGACTTTTATAGGGATGGATTGGAGTAGACGTATGAAGCAAAGACACACCTAGGAGTTTTTGTATCCGTGTGGACACACCGGGACACGCGGCACAACTGCGAAATGCAAAAATATGTATGGGGCACACTGGGGATGCGTCTGAGACATGAGGGACACGCTGGGGGTGCACCTAAGACGCGGGGGACTCGCTAAGAGGACACCCATGGGGACACGGAAGGGTAGCTTTCTTTAATTTTAAAAGTTTCTCTGGGGAGTAGATATTTAGAACTTCATAAGTATTGGGAAAATAGTGTGATACAAAACATTTGTGTATGTATAGCGGCACACACCATCTGTATATTGCATTCAATGGGAGCTCTAACAAAATACTATTCGTTGTTATATTGTAGGTATGCAAAACTTTACAAAAAGGTTGTCCTGTTTCTCTTCGAGTCTGTGTCCCCATTTTTCGAGAATTTCCATATCCATGTCTATATGGTATTTGACTATCCGTATCCGTGCTACATAGGTGTAGGCTTTTAAATCGAACACTAAACATGCAAGATCACTTGGTTGTTAAAGAGGAAATAAGAAGATGGTTGTATTTATTATGTGGTTGTTCCATTCTAAACTTCAAGAAATTAGTTCCATTAATAAAAAGACCACGTTATGACTCCTCAAGCAGGGGTCATGTTTCTTCCTGCCACACGGGAAGATGCTTATAATGCCCACAGACTATAGGGGGGGTGCTCTTCTTCTAATCAGGTATCTCTGCCAGGCTTGCCGACTTTCTTGGTACGATGTGGGCATGCCCACATGGCATGTACTTGGTCGTTTGGCTTCAATGCATTGTGGTAGCACATCCTTTGGGTCATTGGCCGAAAATGACCAAAATACCCCTAAAATGACATGTGCTTGTCACCGGGCTAGGCAAGACATTGCATGTGCTTGTCACCTTGCTAGGCAAGGTGGTTTAATTTATTATGTTGGTGTTTCAATTGATATTTCATGTAAGTAAACTTTGTTTCTCGGGAAAAAAAAAACCATTATGACTCCTCAAGCAGTGTTTATGGATGATAAGACTTTCTAAGCATTCATACCGGTAGGTTTCACATGGTGTAAATTTATCAGCTAAAATGAACGGAATATGCTATTGCCCTTTTCCTAGACTTGTTGCTCTCAATTTTTTCAATGGCTATTTTGGGGCTCGCCTTGAGCCTCACCTCGAGGCAAGGCCCAATAAAAAAGCTTCAGGGTAATGATTTTTAGGCAGAGAACCACAAATATGTTCGCCCATCCCTCGGAGGCATACAAAGGTGTACGCTTTTCATGTCTTTTTTGCCTAGATGATGGGGGCGAACACATCAGAAGAGTTGGCTCTCTTCTTCTTTTTTCTTATTGAAGAATCGTTTCATTATAAGTTGTTGGGGTGACGACGAAGGGTTTTCACATATTTGCGAGACGACTTAGAGTGCTTTTCAAAGCTAGATCTATTAATGCACTATGTTTTTATGCCTTAACATGTTTCTTTATGAATTTTATCTCCTATTTTCTTGTTTTTTGGTAGGCACCTTTGTATGGCTCAATCATTATACCCGTCTTTTTATGGTACTTTTAGTTGATTTTATTTTTCATGAATAGAAAATAAAAACTACGCCTCGCCTCATGGAGGTCAACAGCCTTGCCTCCGCTTTCGCCTTTGAAAACTTTGGTTGCTTTATAAATAACATGTGACTGAATACTTGCCGATGTAATGACGTACACCATCTTAAATATTCACAAGTTACCCGAGATTCAGATGAGTATAGACATGATCACATGATACTATTCTCAGTCAGCGAAGAAATTACGTTGAGGGTTCATGATTAATGCTTGCTACAAAGCCACATGGAAAGCCTTGTCTTATGCTCTCTTTTGTATGTTACATATGGAAAGCCTTTGAATACTTTGGTTGTTTTATGTGATTGAAGTTCCACCTTTCCGGTTAAGGTGTTCTTAACTTGGTAGCATTTCTCGTCGAATTGTTTGGAAACTATGTGAAGATTCTCTACTTACCGGGGTAAAAGTGATTTCCAAGACTAGTACTTCAAAAAAGTATGTCTTTCACATGGGTGTTGCTAATGGTTGCAAAACTAGGTGTAAGGTCCAATGCTTTATTATTTCAATGCATAGTGTGGAATCGATCATGAGATATCAAGCCCTACTTGCTCATGATAGTTTGATTTTGCAGGAAATGACGAAGGGTAACAAAACCGTCTTCACATTTGATGCAACTAAAACGGCTCATTTTGGCATCCTTCCACGGTATGCAAAGGATGAACTATTAATCAAATGGTTCGAGCTTCCTAGTTGCTTTATATTCCATAATGGTGAGCCCCATCTCTCTCTCTCTCTCTCTCTCTCTCTCTCTCTCTCTCTCTCTCTCTCTCTCTCTCTCCCTGTATCTGAAAGCAAAGTTCCATGGTATCTCCATTTTGAATTCATTGGTGGCTTAATTAACATTTCAGCAGCTTCGTAACTGTTAGACGGTAATTAATTGATGAGTCAAAATGTATTCTGCCAGGATGTGTCACAAAAAGATGAATTCTTCCAGAATAAACCTAGAAGTTCCGAGGTTAATACATTCATCCTATTGCACGTAGCCATTTCTGGAAACTTGACCTGTAGATCCAGTTTCTTTTATTAAAATGTCGCCACAGTTAATTACCTTTAGCTGACTTCACATTAAGCCTAGAGTGACAGCTTGTGTTAACTTTTGGAGAAGGGCCATCAAGAATCAAAGTCCGCATGAGCAAGAAAGGATATTCCTGGAACAAATTGTGCATGCATTTTCTTTTCTTCAGGCAATATGAGAATTTTCCTGGGATTTTTATCATGTGTCGACTATCAAAGAATAGAATCTAATGGCACACTTTCGGGTAAACCAATTTCTAAAAAAGTTGGTTCTTATTGAGTGTCTACAGTCTACGTTATAGGACATTAGTTGTTTGAGGGCTGTCTCCAATACTTAGTTCATCCAAAAGACTATAGGTCTGGTAATGGTTACTTTAGCAAATAGTGCTCCAGTATTGTATTGTGTTTGCTGAAACCTGTGTAGCAATACAGCATGACCACATCCAATTCCTGATCATTTAATCGTACAAAATTCTATTCACCTCAGGTTTTTGGTTAATTTATTCTTGCATAAGCTGGTAGTACCTTCTTTTTTTTTCCGCAGAAGCCGGTAGTGCTTGAATGACATATTTCTCTGTTTAATAATTTACAGTATATTTTTAATCAGCTAGCCCGGGGAGTCTTTTACAGGGTCAAGAAGGAACAAAAAATGTAAAATCCATACGCATGTCCATGAGAGGTTTTTGTTTGGGCGTTCACTCATGCGCATCTTTCTGAACTTTACGAGAGTTTATATGCTTTTTTGATTCCTGTGGAATGCTTGAGTTTCTCTTGTTTCCTCCTGACTTCTTCAGTGGATTTTTTCCGATCTCTAGCCAATTCATGGGAGGAAGGGGATGAAGTTGTTTTGATCAGTTGTCGCACTGCAAATCTGGATTTAGAAATGATTAGTGGGAAGGTCAAAGAAAAGTTTGAGAACTTCACGGTTGAATTGTAAGACTCTGAACCCAAGAATAGATTAAACTTGTATAGTTGTATGCCTGTATAGGCTCTAATTGTTCCTGCTTGGATGTTTTTTTCAGGTATGAGATGAGATTTAACATGAAAACTGGTCTGGCATCGCAGAAGAAGCTCTCAGTATCTGCTGTAGATTTTCCAAGAGTGAACGAGAGCTACATAGGAAGGTGTGTGGCAGGTGATTTTCCAATTATGATGTAGGAGATTTAAAGCAATATCTTGGGACATACATTGACAATCATGTTCTGTGAGTTAGTGAAAAACCTTCTGCAGATTGTCTACTCTTTATCTACTTGTTTGTATCATCTGACGTTTAAGAATGCGTTTCTTATTTTCCTCGCTTATACTGTTACTTTCTTGGAATCCACTTTAATTACATTGCTTTCTAGAGTGAGGAAAATAAGAAACGCATTCTCAAAACAAGCAGATAAAGAGTAGAGAATGTGTTTCTTATTTGCATCATCTGACATTTGAACCTCTTGATGTCAGAAACGTTTCTCAATCTTCATACACTTGGCACTAATTATCTTGTGCAAATATAGGAAACAGCAATTTGTTTACGGAGCCATGCTGGGCAGCATGATGAAGGTCTCTAAAATTATCAAATTTGATTTGCACGCTGAACCTGAGTCTGGAAAGGCAGAGCTTGAAGTTGGAGGAAATGTTCAAGGCATTTTTGACCTAGGACCTGGTAGATTTGGTTCGGAGGCTGTTTTTGTCCCTCGCAAGCTTGGTATTACTTCTAAAGAAGATGATGGCTACCTGATATTCTTTGTACATGATGAGGCGAGTGGGTACGTATTCCTTTCTTGTTCGATCATATTCATAATAACTTTATGTTTCTTTTCCTATAATTGTTCAACCAGTATTTTGTGAACATATGTTGGAGTTCAGTTAATGCAGTGTCTAAAAGCCCTTAAATATAAGCTGTAGATGATACTAGCTAATCCCAGATTAATAAAAAAAAAGAGTCCAATTCAATTGCCTTTAAACTTGTTGGAAACTTAGAGCAGATCCACTGTACTGTTGGTGAGGGTGAAGAAATAAACTACTACTAATGAGTGGACTTTGAAGAATACAAGGGGGTGTTTGGGATCCTACTTTTCGACTTTTCATTTTCAACTTTTTGGTTTTTTGACTTTTTGAATTATGATCAGAATGTGTTTTGAATCTGGGAGAAGTGTTTGGTAGAAATATGCAGAATGCATTTTGCAAGTGGAGAATGTAAAAAGTAGCTCCAAAGCTGATTTTGGATCTTTGCTTCTAATGTCAAAAATGGTGAATGAGTTTTGGAAAATGGATTTTGAGAATCTGGCAGCCAAACAGGTAGAAGGCAAATATGGGGCGCCCAAACAGGCCCAAAACGAGTTCAGAAGATTGCTAGATTTAACTGTAGTGTGGATGACACATTTCATGGTCAGTGACTACTGACGAGCTCCCTATTCGGTGCACTTTGGTTATGTTGAAGTGCCTCTTGGTATTACGTAATGATAGTAGTTGAAATAAGCTGAGTTGGAACTTTGGGACCTTAATTTTTGCAAATATGGGCGCCCAAAACGAGTTCAGAAGATTGCTAGATATAACTGTAGTGTGGATGACACATTTCATGGTCAGTGACTACTGACGTGCTCCCTGTTCGGTGCACTTTGGTTATGTTGAAGTGCCTCTTGGTATTACGTAATGATAGTAGTTGAAATAAGCTGAGTTGGAACTTTGGGACCTTAATTTTTGCTATCCGGGTAATGTACGCCTTCAACCCTTAGTAAAAATGGACCCTTCAGGAATGAAGACAACTCCAACTTGTAACCTTCACCTTCATAGTTCTTCTTAGAAGCAAAGGATAAATCTATTTTCATACCAAAGCAGACTGATCTAGTAGCCGGGAAGGGGCTTGTTAGTCATCGTTCTTCAAACCATAGGTTCGTGAATATCACTGTCCTCATAAAAGGTGGATGTTGGTTATTTTTTCTTCATATCTTGCAATATAGAATGCCATCTTAAATTCAGAGAAAAGTTTAAGAATGCCTCAAACCTTGATTCTGGAGTGCAATCACCTTGATGATGATCTAGATACAATTTGAGAATTTTCTGTTTCATACGTTCAGAAAATCAGAAGTGAATGTAATAGATGCCAAGACAATGTCAGCTGATCCTGTTGCAGTGGTTGAATTACCAACTAGAGTTCCTTACGGATTCCATGCCCTTTTTGTTACAGAGGTCAGTATTTTCTCCTGCATTGTTTAGTCGACCAGTGAATAAGTTTCCATGTTCACCCAGGTCTTGAGCTCAATCCCTTCTCCTTCCCCTTAAAATTGCATATTAGATTGATGTCCTTGCTTGTACACACACAAAGAAAACAACAGTGGGTATGTACTATTTGGTAAATGCTAAAGAAAAGCAGTGGATCGTTTACAACCACAATGAAACTAAGTGACAAAGCTTTGAAGAAAGATATCTGACAATATTACTTATACCATTAACACTTGGCTGACTATATACCTTGAATACTTGCTCGTTTGATGCGAATAATTGACTGCATAATAAACTCGTATGCAAAAAACTGATTTTGGTTCCTCAAATTTCCTCAAATTGGGCTAGCTTTTTACCAGGTTGATTTTGTCTGCCAACCACATAAAAATGTTACGATTTTGAGATTACATTCCTGAAGTAGTTTGATTGAAATGTTCTTAATCGTCTGCCACCAGTCTCAAGCACATTTGCAAGTGATTTTGGTGAAAAATCAACTCTTCTGTTATCAACTGTGGATTGAAGGAAATTTTCTCTCCGATACTATAGATAGTTCTCTTACCATTGTGCACCGCGACATCTTAGGTGAAAACTATATACAGCCTCTTTCAATGGCATTGAGGTAGCCTCCTTTTAACTATTTCTTGACTTGGCAATAATCTAATTCTATGAGTTAAACTACGATCTTCGAATGTTATCTATTCGACGACTCTGGTTATTTTTTACAGTATTTGATTCTACTTTATTTTCATTGTTTTCCTCATTGATTCGTTATGTTTCAAACAGGAACAACTTCAAAAACAAGCAGAACTTTGAACCTCTGAAGTGACATAATGTTTAAGTAGAGTCCCAAAGGCATTGGGAGACTTTTATGTATGTGAAGTTAGGCACTCTGGTTTGTTGGTTTACTATGCCAGTAGCGTATGTAAACAACATAATTTCGCTTTATCAAGACAACAGAAGTGTACAGAATATATGATCTGTTAAAATATAACGAGATAGCATAATATGTCGCCAATGCTACTCTGATACGTTTTCCTACAGGTTTGTTGACAAGTTATCAGGTGCTCCCAAGTAAAATCCAGCCTCGGGCAGCCCAAACCCTTTCTAGGCTTTGGGCCTTTTTATAATTCACATATTAAAGTTGAAATTTGTTTTTCTCACCTCTTGAGATGTAGAATTACTAATCAAGCTTTTGAAATCATGTTACTTTAACGCATTACAAGAAAATGTGGCTTTACCGACGGTTTTGTAACCGCCAGTAAAAGGTATCATTCTCGGCAGTAATCACAAACCGCCTGGAAAAATGACTTTTCCGGTGGTTTTAATACCGGTAAAGGTTGCTTTTACCTGCGGTAATTATAAATCCATGGTTAAACAACTATTACCAGCGGTAATCCAAAAAATTGCCGGTAAAAATGTAATTTTAATATAAATATTTTTATTTCCTACATATAACCGAAAAGTTTGGGTGGTCAGGTGGTTTGGTGTTGGGGCTCCATGCAAAGGGTCATAGATTCGAAACTCGTGCGGGACAAAAAAAATTCCGGATAACCTTTACCAGCGAGCAAAAGTCGACTATTATTACTGGCGACCGCCGTTTATCTTTTCCCAACGACTGTTTGGACGGCGGGCGGTTTTTCTCATTTTTACCGCCGGAAATACTTTTCCCGGCGGTTTTTTAATGCCGGGAAAAGTCATTTTTCTTGTAGCGACGTATCCTTTTCAATCATTAATGTGGTTTAATCCACTTATTATTTCTTGAGGAACCAGTCCAACTTACTTATTATTTCATACTGTTAATGTAGGATATTAATTTTTTTATTAAAATTTGACCCCTACCCAAATTAGAAGCGGGTCATAATTACATGTAGATGTATATACTTACTGGCAATGGAAATTAATAAAACTATTTTGTTTTTTGTTTTTTGGAAGTTAATAAAAACCATTCAAAATTTGTTTTTAAACACGTCTAACTTTTACCAAGGGATCAAAGAAAAGCCAAGCTATTCAAAATGTTTATGTGATTACATCAATCTAATTATGCAATTTAATCTGTATATATGCATGTATGTGTGTGTGTGTGTGTGTGTGTGTGTGTGTCTGTATGTTTGTATGTATGCAGATTTGTATATATGTATATGTGTGTGTAATTTGTTTTTTGGTTTGAGATTTGTAAATCGAGATTTGTAGACTTGTTTTCTGATTTGAATCTTTGATCTCACGATGAACCGGACCGACCTAACCGGACCAAACCAAGAGAACCGAAACCGAACTGAACCGGCCTCTACAAAATCGATTTCGGTTCTGTATTTCCTCCGAATCGAGTTTTCCTGATTCAGTCAAAAACGTCCCTGAACCGGACCAAGCCGAACTGGTTTCACCCCGAGCTCAAAATATGCCCAGCTGTTGATATTCGCAGCAAAGACTCTGATTGCTTCCACGCGTCCCTTTGAAAATGACAAAAAAATGGGCATAATTCCTATTTTCCAAGGCCTAATCGTACTTCGGGGTTCACTAACCATTTTGGCTATATTCACGACTCACTTAACTTCCATGTAGCAAAACAACCCTTGTAGCCGTTGTAAATATCAAATAATAGAGGAAATTCCCTCCAAAATACCCTGAAAAGCTATCAAATTCCCTGGAATTAGGCCCTGAGAATGCAACGCGTGTCCCACGTCTCCAAACCACTTTCTTTTACTTTTGGGAACTCATATTCGTTGTAGACGTTGATTGCAAACTGAAGTCCCCTGATGGCTGCCACGTGACCCTTTGAATTGGTTAAAAACTTGAGTGTTTCCTACTTTTTAAGGCCTATTCCCTGATTTTACTCATCTCTTCAACCACCTTCGACTTTAACTTGATTCACTAAGTATCACGTGACATTCATGACCAAATCCTCATGTATTTTACCCTTGTAATGTATAAAATCCAACAAAATACGAAGAATATTGTCTCGACATACCCTAAGAATCTGTTAGGGAATACAACCACCCTAAAAAATCTCAACTACCCTTACATATAGGAGTTGGTTGTTGAATGATAGGGTAGGATAAATCTGGTGTTCCCTTGTCATATTGCAATTGGTCTCTCCATCATTGATCTTTTAGCAATTCGAGTTGAGGGCCCTTTGGATTTTGACTTGTTGTTGACCATGAACCGGGCCCACTTGTCATTTTGCTAATTTTTTTTGTTTTTTGCTAAAAATGTCAAAAATTGGTGTAAACAGTTTCTTTATTTCTTGCTAGAGAGAATGCTATCTTAAATTCAGAAGAAGACTAAGAATGCCTCTTGTATACTATTAAATACAAACATAGGGATAGGCCTCATGGCCTACATCAAGATGAATGATAAATAATCCTTTATTCGAATGTAGAAACTCTCTGTTTCTTGGGTGTGACATGGTTGTTTGGACGGGTTGCAAATCTTAATTCTGGAGTGCAATCATTTTGACGATTTAAACATGATCTAAGCAAATTATATTTTATATGTCCAGAAAATCAGCAGTGAATGTAATTGATGCCAAGACAATGTCAGCTGATCCTGTTGCAGTTGTTGAATTACCAAATAGAGTTCTTTTTGGATTCCACGCCTTTTTCGTTACAGAGGTCAGTATTCTCTCTGTGGCGTTTACTCTTAAATAAGTTTTCCCTTCTCCTTCCCCTTATAATTGTATATTAAAGTGATGTTCTTACCTGTACACACACACACACACACACACAAACTGTGAATAATTACCATGACCGCCATTCTGAGGTTACAAATTGTGGAGATATAAACAAATGCTAAGAGAAGCATTGAATCGTGTACAAACACAATGAAACCAGTAACAAACCTTTTTGAAGAAAGATATCTGAGAATATTACTAATACTAACAACACTTAGCTCATTATATACCTTGAGGCTGTGTTTGGATGACCGAAATTTTGAGTAGGAATAGAAATATGATTACTGAGAATCAAATTCCTGAGAATTTTCTTGGGTATGAATAGGAATATGATTACTGGGAATCGAATTCCTAGGAATTTGATACCGGGAGGAATTGCATTTCAATGTTTTGATTAATTCAGTAATCTTACGCAGGAAACAATTATTTTGGAAATTTATTAAAGTCAACATTTCCTTTTTCTTAATAAATGAGCCAGGAATCTGATCTCTCATGGGTTAAGGGAGGAATCAGATTCCCACCCAGTCTAGGAATGTGATTCCTGGTTGAATATGTCATCAGGAATCACATTCATATTCCTGCCTCTACCAAACGTCGGAATAAAAAAAGCGTGGCATCACATTCCCGTTCTTGCCTGTTCCAAATGTTGGAATCATGGGTAGAAGACATCACCACCTTGTTCGGTTTGGGTTTCACATTTGGGTTTTGGGTTTTGAGTAGAGAGAAATCAAAGGAATAATTGGAAATTAGGTATAATGATTAGAGAGAAATGAGAACAATATTTAAAAATAGATGTAATAATGGAAAAGAAATAGGGGTAATGATTGAGTAATTATTTAAAAACCGGGTCTTGAGACCCAAACCGAACAAGCCCCACATTCTCATTCCCCCTTGAGATTGCTTGTTGATGCGGTAATTGGTTGCATCATAAACTCATACGTCGAAAACTGATTTGGTTCCTCAACTTTCCTTAAATTGGGCTAGCTTTTCCCAAATTGATTTTCTCCCAACCCCATCAAATGTCATCATTTTGAGATTATATGCCTGAAGTGGCTACGACAAGACTGTGTTAAGGGGTGCTACAGAGAGTTTGATTGAAATGATCCTAAATGCTCTCACTAGTCTCAAGCACATTTGCATGTGATTTTGATGGAAAATCAACTCATATATTATCGACTGAGGATTGAAGGAAATTTTCTCTCTGATAATGCATTACCATTGTGCACCACGGCATCTTAGATGAAAACGAATGCCGCTTCTTCAAATGGCATTTACTAGGCCTCCTTTCTACTCTGCCATCTTGGAAACTTATCTATCCTCCGACTGTGGTCATTTTTTATACGATTCTGCTTTATTTTTGTTGTTTTTCAGTCTGATACTTAGTAAATTCGATTTATTATGTTTTAAACAGGAGCAACTTTAAGAACAAGCAAAACACTGAATGTTTGAAGTTATGTAATTACGGAAATGGTCGTCGAGTTCCAAAGGCATTGGGAGACTTTTATGCACGTGAAGTAAGGCATTCTTGGTTTACTCTGGCTGTATTGTATCTAGACAACAGAAGTAGTGTATATGAGTTGTGAAAATATTACGAGACAGCATTACACGTCAGAATCTACCCTGAAGGGCTATAAATTCCAGACCGGTGCCTCCGTTGTGAAAAATAATCCACAACTTTCGGGTTATCCATGTGGTGTGGGAAAGAACTTGTTGAGGAAAATATTACCCACAAAGGATAGAAAAGGTTCCACACACGGAACAAAACTCTCCATAAACAGACAACCAACAACACCTAATAACGACGGATAAAATCAACCAAAACGGAAATTAAAAAACCAAAAATAAAAGCTGGTAAATTTGAGTTTTTTTGAATTTGGACATGAAAAAAAAAAAACTATTTTCCTTGGACCTGCCCCGAATCATCAGCCGCCAGTAGGCACGACTATCGTGCCGAAGACCCCAATCAAGAGATGAAATCAGATCTGACGCTGACAACCCGACAACAGACCACGAACACATCAAACCGGTGAAAGTGAGAGTCGGCGGTAGAGAGGCGTCAAGCAGGGGCGGCTGGTGGCAGGGGGTGAGGCGCGGTTGTGTATGGCGACGAGAGAAGGATAAGGGCGGGTTGGTTTGCGGAGGACAAGGATGGAAAAAGAAAAAGGGAAAGAAGGAGAGCTCCCAGATCTGGACTCATAAGATCCTCTCCTCCCGTTGCTCCAAAGGGTTTCTCTGTTTTTGAGATGAACAATTACTAATCAAGCTTTCAAAATCAAGTCACTTTAACATACTCATTTTCAATTAAAAATATGGTATACTCCCTTTTATTTTACCTAATTAAGGGAATTAAGAAGCAAAAACAAGAAGACGAACACAAAGCATCCGAAAAGAAAGACAACACGAAAGGATACATTGATCTTGGTTATCTTCTTGGACCAGAGAAAAGTAATATGTGTTTTCTGCTATAGACTTGAGCTTTAATCGGATCAGAGATTAACCAGAAACTCCATGGATAAATGGACTCTTTCTAAGAATTTCTGATAAATCACTGACCGACTAGAGTTCATTCTATTACCTTTCAAGTGAGAACCCAAATGAGTCTTGTGAATCTCATTCTTAGACTACCAGTATATATAGTAGCATTTTCCATAGAGAATTGTTGAATTTCAATGGAGAAATGGAAACAAAAGTCACAGATGGTTTGTACTTAATGTCATATGCATTAATAACGGGCTAAAAAGAGAAGAGGATTCACAAGTCATCATTCAAAAGGGAAACTCTACTAAATGTTTGATATCTTTGACTCTTATTAGTTTGATTCAATGGAGAAATGGAAACAAAAGTCACAGATGGTTTGTAGTTAATGTCATATGCATTATAACGGGCTAAAAAGATCAAGAGGACTCACAAGTCGTCACTCAAAAGAAAAAACCTATTAAATGCTTGATATCTTTGCTCTTATTAGCTTGATTTTGATATTTGATTTGCTTTAATTGTATGGTGAGTGATTTCAAAATAGCCCCTTACTTTTCTAGGCAGGTGGTTCTTGTTGTGGAAAAGGGGTAGAATTGTAATTTGCAAAGTATGTTTGGTATCAACACCCACGTATTGCAGTAATCATGGTTCGTAGATTTACCTTTTCTATTTAGATTGATTTTTTTTCTTCACCAATCGCCATGTTAAAAAACATGCTCTGTTGGCAATTTAACCACCATGCTATCGAATTTGAGATGTTGAGTTCTATTCTTTTAGGATTCCGATCCTTTCCAGTCCATGTTTTGGACGGGAGGATACAGTCCACTTTTGAACCGTCCATTGGTATATTCAATGGTTTAAATTTCCTCATAAACTCTTACGGGGAAGTTGTAGTGGTTGAAATTAAGCGGTGAAGAACACGGAGAAAAGGTGGGACAACCCCTGGAAATTGACTACTCCCTCCGTCCCTTTTTAAGTGTGGTGCCTCGTAATTCCAACTTATTTTCTCTCACATCAACTTTTACAACTTTTACATCTATTTTCCACTACTTACCCTTATCAATATAATAATACCCACTAACTTTTCAAAAATGAATCTACTTTTAAGGGCAAAATAAGAAATGTACCCACTAACTTTTCAAAACACACACTTATTAAAGGACAGCCCAAAATGGAAATGTCTACACTATAAAAGGGACGGAGGGAGTAATAACTAAGGGTATCATAGTGGATTTATCATTTTGGACTTGACAAGGCGTGACACTGTAATTTCTAATAGCAAAGGGGCTGACAATGTGATTTTCTTAGAATAGAGGGGGTTGATAAGCCCCAAATGTTGTGTATATCCGGGCTTATCTCGCTCGTCTTGATCACACACACGTGCATTTTGTTCTTTTATATTATTGATTTTGCGCGAGTTGTGTTTTTGATGAGTTTCAAAAAATCGGAGCTAAAAGGGCGTGTCCAAAGCTCTAAATAATCGCCGCTTGTATCCGGAAGTATCCAAGGTCCCTCAACGCCATGGAGGACAATCATCAAAGCTTAGAAGTCGATTCAATGAGCTTTGGAAGGTGCAAGGAAGGCCCGAAACAAAGGAACAAGAAATCTAGAGCTATGAGCCTCAAGAAAATCCGACACACTGATAGGAAAAGGCTCATATCTCTCAACATACAAAGGCCATGAAGATGAGGTCAATTGGGTTTGAAAGTAGACTC